>JADFUC010002301.1:0-144422 GCA_019722365.1 Lithospermum erythrorhizon | reverse complement strand
TCAGTATTGCTTCGTTTCAGTTACGTATTGCTATTGGGCCCAGCTAATTTCTTAATGATCAAATAGAGGCCAAACCCCAAAACCCGTTTCCACTTCCCGCTCCCTGCTGCGTCTGACCGTGAGAGTCTACTTTTTATTTTTCTTCTTCAATTTTCTCCCTCAATCCTCAAGCTTTGGAGCTAAAATTTTGGAGAGTTTCTCCTCATCATCCTCGTCGTTTCAAATTAAAAAGGTGCGATATTTTGAGTATTTTGTAGAAATCTAACTTTGACTTTTATTTGACTTTTTTGGTATTTGAATTTATTGCTCAGTGTTGATTCTTGGGTTGTAAAATTAGTTATTATTAAGTTGAAATATTGTGTTGGAGGTAGAAATTTTGGATGTTTTAGGGCCGTTGACTTTTAAACTTTAGGTTGACTTTGGATTTTGGGTATATTATTGAATAGAATTATTGTCTAGGCTTAAATTATAATATAGGAATTGATAATGATCGATATTTGGGGTAAAAGTGTTGTTATAGTTGAATTGACTTTCGGGTGATCGTGGGTTGACTTTCGCTAAAATGGGGTGGTTAATGTAAATAAGTTAGTGGACCGTTATTGTGATTGTTTTGGGATACAATTATGAATTATGAGTGTTGGAAACAAATCGATTTAATTTGAATAGGATAGAGTGATTATCAAATTTAGTCTGTAAAAACCGGTATCGACTCGTTAATTAATTAATTAAACTGCGAGATTATTAAATTAATTTATGTAATAACCCGTTCCGTACTAATGTTATTGAAATAGTATACTAGTTGCTCGGTGGGGTATCTCGAGGAGAAATCAAAATTTGAGAAGTTTAATAATCGAAAATCTGTGGCTTGAATTAGGTTGATAGTATATTTAGGTTTGAGAATTTTGAAGTTTTAATCGAGTGGAATGACATTAGGCCCAGGCGGTAATATAATTGAAATTATATGATAATATTATGTTGGAAATTGGTGTCGAAATAAGTTAAAAGCGAGGAATATCGATTGAATTAAGCGATCGGGTTGTACCACAATTTAAATGGGCAACCAGAATTTAAACCATACGGCAAACCCATGACTGAATAAAACAACTGTATCTTTTCACACTTACGGCGTGAATATGCTTTTGCTTGCTTGATATTTTTCTTTCTTCGGTTATCCTCCGTTTGACTTTGGACCTCAAATTTCTGGAGAAGTTTCTCACCATCGTCCCGTCGTTTCAAGGGTAAAGAGTGCGATCTTTTCGGTATTTTTAGATCTCGAGTTTGACTTTTGTTGGCGCGTTTTGTATTTTCAATTTATTGCTCAATTGATTCTTGGGTTCTAAATTAGTTATTCTTGAGTTGTCTCTCGTGTTAAATGTGGATTTTCGGATGTTTTAGGGCGTTGACTTTTGAACTTTTGGGTTGACTTTGGAATTTTGGATATTAAATGGACAGATATACAAGCTAGAAATTATAATATAGGAATTGATAATGATCGATATTTGGGGTAGAAAGTGTTGTTATAGTTGAATTGACTTTCGGGTGATCGTGGGTTGACTTTCGCTAAAATGGGGTGGTTAATGTAAATAAGTTAGTGGACCGTTATTGTGATTGTTTTGGGATACAATTATGAATTATGAGTGTTGGGAGAGAATAGGTTGGAATTAATCTTAGTAGGTTTTGGTACTAAGCGAACTTAGGGATTAGAATTTAGAGATTTATGGATTTAAAATTAATTGGGGGTAAAGTTGAAATTGGATTGATTGATGTGGAAATGTTGAAATCAGATAAGATATATCTTGGAGTGCTCAATTTAGTCAGTAGTGAGGTTGATATTATTGAAACATAGTTAGTAATCTTTACATAGGATTTAATGATTTATAAGCGAAATGGGTAAAAAAAATTATATTTAAATTAGGATAAAGGAGATTAGAAATGGTTCACAGTTTTGATTTTATTTTTGTAAGTAATACTGATTGGACTTGGGACGTGAAGAACATTGAGGATCGATTATTTGCTTGGTATTGGTAGTCTTAACTTGATGTGGGATTTATAAATAGTTTGTTACCTTATTTATGTTTGAGTGTAGTGTATGAGTGAATTAGTTTGTGACAATGTGTACGTGTTATAAGAAATATTTGTGTGTATAGTTGTGAGACTGTGAATTGTTGACTTGTATGGTGTGTTTATTGGAGGGTATTTATGTTTGAGTATAGTTATGTTTACGTGTAATTTTTGAATATGTTTATGTCGAGTGTATTCATGTTTGAGTATATTTGTGTTATGGACGTATCTGGGAGTATATCTCTGTTTGAGTGCAGGTTTTGTACGAATTGATTGTATTGTGTGTGACATGGATGTTACATTGAGACTATTGTGTGATGGTTGTGTGTTTGACATTGTGTGTGTGATTTGTGGTTTGTTTGATCTGTGGATGTTGAGATGATGTGGGGTGTTCGAAGGGTGAGCCTGCCGGGAAAAGGATGAATTGTTATATATGATGTTATTGTGGTTTCACTTTTGTAAATTTTTTATTTGTGGTTGTGGTATTAACGTGTTGGGTGAAATTTGGCTGGTTACTTGTTTGGTTATGTGATGTGAAATATGATCTGTGAGTTACGTAAGTCGAGTTTTCTACAAGGTATGCATTTATTGATGATGAGTATTTCTGATTATGGTGCCTTGAGTAGTTAGCGTATTTCTGTGTTATATATATATGTTTAAACGTATTTATTTATCTTATCATTTAACGTACATCGTATATGTTTATCCGCAATGTGTGCCGTTCGAATATGGGTAAGTTACCATCGAGGGTGATCCGTTTCCACTTAATTTTACGTATTTACCACTCCCTTGCCAGTTGACGGGTGCTTTTCACAAGCGAGAGTTCGTGGCGTCAGTTGATTTACTTAGGTGGGAGGCGAGTGGCTAGGATCTCGGCGATCGCCTTTATTCTTTTGTTGTACTATGTTTTTCCTTAATATTTTGTTTGGATGTTGAAAGAGTGTAAACTATTTTGTGGAATATATTCAGACTTCGTATGTGATGAAATTTTACATTTTGGAACACAGATTAGGCGATGCCATGATGGTTAAAGCTACGTATTAAAAACATTTTGAGTTTTCGAAACTATTTTACTTTTTATCAAACTATCAGGTTTTATTGGTTATTAAACAGGTGATTTTCGTGTCAACCATCGTATGGTGACTCAGATATACAGGTTGATGACGACTCCAACCTCGAGGGCGTACGACTCGAGGCGGGTCGTTACAAGTATGGTAGTGAGGTTGTCATGTCGAAATTTTATTGAAACATAGTTAGAAATCTTTCACGTAAGTTGTCGATTTATAAGCTGAAATGGGTTAAAAGTCTAGTATTTAAATTAGGATAAAAGAGAGTTTAAATGGTTGAGTTGTGATTATATTTTGAAATGTTTACGATTTGGACTTCGGGCGTGGGAGCAGTGGTCGATTAGCTGGCAGGCGCTAGTGGTACTAGCAAGGTGAGATTTATCCTTTCAGTTGTTATCTTATTTATGTTTGAGTGAAGTATATGGTAATTGATGGTGGGTGTGTATCTGCATTATAAACTTATATGTGGCTTTAATAGTGGAATTGTGAAATGTTGACTTGAACGGTGGTTGTGTTAGATCGTTATGAGGTATATTTGTTTTGTGGTATTCATGTTTGAGTATGTATATGTTTAGGTGTGTCCGGTGGAGTATATTTGTGTTATGGGCGTATACGTAGTATATTTACTGCGAGAATAATTTTATAAATTGTTGTATCGTGTGTATTATGGATGCTACATTGAGATTTTTGTGTGTGGTTAATTTATTATATGTTGTGATCGTGAATTGTGTGATTTGAGAAGTTTGGGATGAGGTGGGGTGTTCGAGAAGGGTGAAATGCAGGAAAAGGATCGCGGTGTGGGTGTTCGAAGGAGTGAGCTGCTTGGGAAGGATATGTTGTTGGGTGTTCGAAAGGAGGCTTTGCCGGGAAAAGATGGTGTTATATATGATGTTATTGTGGTTTCATTTTTCGTAAGTTATTCTATTATTGGTTGTAGTATGAGCGTAGTGTTGAAATTTTCTTGTTCTTCGTTTATTATGTGATATGGGGTATGACATGTGAGTTAACGTAAGTGAATTTTCTATAATGTGTGCATTTGTTGATGATGATTATTTCTGTTATGATGCCTTGGATAGTTAGTATATTTCCGTATTATATATATAAATGTATATATACTTATACGCTAAATAAATATATATTTATCCGTTATTATTGTGCCATTCGGATGTGGGTAAGTTACCGTCCGGGTGATTCGTTTCCACTAAAACATCGAGCTTACCCACTTTCCGCGCCAGTCAGCGGAGTGCCGCCATTAATAGTCGGCGGAGTTAAGTAGGTGTCCGTGGATTTACTTAGGTGAGGGACAAAGTGGCTAGGATCCTCGGCGGTTACGCTTTTTCTTATTTTGATGTACTTTCAATTTTTTCATATTTTGTTTTGGGATGTTGAAATATTGTAAACTATTTTGTGGAATATTTTGAGACTTGGTATGTGATGGAATTTTACACTTTCGTTTTGAGTTAGGCGTGCAGCGATGGTTAAACTTCTGTATTACAACGTTTGAGTTTCGAACTATTCTACTTTTATCAAACTATCCGGTTTTATTGGTAATTAAACTTGAATTGATTTCGTGTCGACCATCATGGTGACTTTCGGATATAGGTTGATAACGATTTCCAACATCGAGGCGTACGACTTCGAGGCGAATTAGATTCTGGTAGGGTTCTCAATATTTGTCGCGAGAGATTGATGTAATTACTTCCCTTGGATATGCCTCGAGAAGTATGGTTTAGCTTCCCGAGGCGGCAACAATTGGGACATAAACACCGGGTTAGAGATACACCATCTCATCTCGCTGACCAATTTTGACATAGTACACCGGCCTTTGGACTTCTCCTCATCGAATGAGGATGTTACTCATCGTTGACTCGAAGCGCAAGTATAGTAGCGGGGATATACGCCCACGACCCGGCCATACCCGGTGAGAGGGTGTGAAATGCTTCAAGCGTTGAAAGGACTTCTCGCTCGGAGTCACCAGCTCTACTCCCCACTTCTTAATGGCCTTGAAGAGAGCTCCTATCTGACTGGGATGGAGCCGGGTCAAGCGTTGTAGGTCACTTACGGGTTAGTGGAATCACCACTTGCTATCTTGTCGGGGTTAGGCTCAATTCCCATTGGTGATCGTGTAGCCGAACTTTCGAGTTACTCGAACCTTACTTGTTTGGGTGAGCCAAGATTATAGTTTCGCCCAAGTTATCAAGCCTCTCGGAGATTGGCCTCATGATCCAGCCTCCCAGTCTTGATGAGCATGTCGTCCATAAATTTTTAATGTTCGGTAATGTAGGGTGCCAAAACACCTTGTTGACCATCCTCACAGTATGTGGCTCCCGCGTTAACGAGCGAAGCCATGACGCTCCCTACGGTAGATGCATACTCGGTTACAAATGGTGTACTCCACGTCTTCCTTCGCCATGAATGTTGAGTGATATCCCGGAAACCATCCAAGAAATGCACCTTGTATCCGGCTTAAAATCCACCGACCCTATCGATGTTAGGAGTGTTGGAGCTATGAGAAAATGATCTAAATAAAAATGCCCATTAAAGAGAGCAATTTGATTGATCAACGATTTATACATTCAAAATTATAAGTTCAATATATTAATTGTTAGACAATTAATATTTAAGTTATCGGTATTGACATTAGGGTTATGATGAAACACTAGGGTCCGCTCATGCTCCTATACATTAAGATAATGAGGTTAATGTTATGTGTCGATCTAGTCCTGGTGACACACAAGCATTAAGCCGAGCTAATAATAAGTAGCATTATAACTCGGGGTCTAGAGTGAAACATGAGAGGAAACATTCGAGGCAGGTCGATTTTGGGGACTATATAAGGGTGGGTAGGCGGTGGAAATAGGATGAGGGTTGATGGTTTTTCTGCTCCTTGAAACTCTTATATGTTGTGCTATATGGGTGCATGAAACCTCATAATTCTTTAACCAATTTTTTGACTTAAGTCGAAAATTCTGCTCGCCACCCTCTTTACAAAAAGTCGATATCTCCCCTCCGCTTAGGAGGGAATTGGTTTCTTTTTCTTTATTGTTTCATTCGCTGTCGTTCTAGTAAAGCATACGGAGGGATTCGGGTAATTTCTTTGGTGTGGTCTCTTGAAGATACCCTACTTTGGGTATATAAGCTCACACGTTTTTATTTGCCATTAAAATATTCCAAAAGAATGCAGCGTTTGTAATTCATATTTATTATTTTTTGTTATAATCGTAATATAAGGATTCGCGTCCAATTAGTTTAGAAGTAGTTGGAATTCAAATATAAAAAACCCCAGCCAATGAAGGTAACAATCAGCAGAGCATACTTTTTATGCTAGTGAAGTCCGTTCGCATCGCCAAGTCCTATTAGGTTTTGGGACTAGCACCACAATTAAACCACATTGGAAACAAAGTTCGATTTCCATTAACCCCCAGCGGTTTATCCGCCTCACCACGGATAGCTACGCGTTTTTCGAGCGGTCGGTTCTTAACATAGGGTTATAATATGGATCAACATACGGCGGTGGCTTGACACCTCGGTTACCCAGGCGTATCTTTTGTCTCCATGAGAAGATGTCCCAATACTCACGGCGACTTCGAATGAGAATAGCGCAAATCTTCACGCTGATGTAGTTTCAATCTTAAATACGCTTCTCAGGATGCCTGCATCGAGCGGGATATTTCCGAATCGCTTTCGTGTGGCGACCACTTTCTTAGAGGGTTGTCCTCGAGGGTTTACAAAGGTACACACATTCAGTCCACGGATCCTCGACCCACGGGATATGGTGCCCGCCTCCATCATGTTTTTATCACTTGATGAAGCCAAGTAGCATCCTTCGTGTCGGTTGAACCGTTTAGCTCGGTATGAGAGGCCCAGATGGAAAAGGCCTACAGTATACCTGTTGTCAGTGGGGTGGGAAAGCATTTGAAATTTGAAACTCCACGATGTGCTCCTCAGGGTCTTTCTTCCCCATGAACTTGGTAAATGCGGGAGTTTCGCTACCGGCCGGCATAGCGGCACTCCGAATATCGGTGAACAGGTGCGGACACCGTTCGGTGTTGGTCCGTACGCGCTTGTGCGAAACTACGACCGAGGGCATCCACGTTCTTGCAAAGAGCTACCCACTTCTCGATCGTTGGGAGCGCCGGGGCTACGGCCTCCCATGCCGTAGCGTCATGGCGACTTTCTTTGCCCGACCACAGGATCTTATTCCCTCCACGTCTTTGGGGAGTATGGGTGTAGAGTCTCCTCCCAATCCTCGGACAGACGATACCACCTTTAGTTCTCTCCCTGGGTGGGAAGTTGCTCCCAGGAGTTGCTACATTACCTTTGATTCTGATGGTCTGAAGCCACATGGTAGCCTGCCATCTCGGTAGGTGAATTCCCACCTCGGGGTGGTTCCTCCTAACCTCAAGTTGATTGGTTCTTGAGTGTTGAGGCGGGCGTCGTCCTTTCGATCAATGGGATTATTCAATTTGAGTCTACCATTCTCAGGAGGGCCGGTTGTCATTCCTCCCATTTGTTTCCATGATAATAGTAAGAGATGAGTGGGTGGTGACTTTCTTCTTTGCCAAGTCTTCCTTGTGGTCGTAATGATGATGCGGTCGGTTTCGGTGATGGGCCGGATCACAAATTTTTCAAGTTGAGATTTGATACGCCTTAGTCGAATAGAGTTCTTACAAAAGCAATTGGTTGTCCTGCGGGGAAGCAGTGAGATGACTGATCAAGTTTGTAGCGGATGAAAGAGTTTAGTTTTTGAAAAAGAGTGTAGAGGGTATCCAAAGTAGAATTTATTTGATTTGACCTCGAGGTTTACCTTTTTGTAGTCTATTTGGAACATTATTACCTTGGTGAGCCTTGATGGCTCGCCACATTACCGATAAATGATTTGGCATTGGCCTATTAAGGGGTCGGTAATTAAATTCTTAATTGCTACATTAATTGAAAGAACCAAGCCGTTAATCTCCAACATTTCTCTTCTTAACTTTGCCAAAATTTGGACGGCTCAACCTATTTTCTTTCGGCGTTCGGGCCTTAGTGTGGACCGTATCCATTATTGATAACTTGCTCTTATCGATCCATTTGAGGAGGCACAATCTCGTTGGTTCCGATCATTGACCATTTATTTGTGAGATTATCATTGATCCTCATGAAGATAGTCATGCGGTAGAATACCCGGCTCCGACACGTAAAAGGGAACTAATGGAAGGGTTGGTGCTACTCAGTCTTGCTATCGGCGGATAGGTATGGACAGGTAAGGCCAGCACTTTGCTAAGTAGTATACAAAGTTTTAATGTGCCCCACTTGCAGTTAAAATCTGAAGTCAACATGATCACCTTAGAAATGCGTTACAAGCTTTAGGTGAAATTGATCCAATCGCTCGACAGAGACACGAATGGAGTTAACTCAAAATTTTGATTGTTGGTCTCCTACGCTGTTATTCAGCCTTGTGACTAAGAGGTCACAAAATTTTATACAAAATCTTTGATTAAATTCACGTTTTTATAATCATAGAGTTCACGGTGATCGGTTTATAATTGTTATTTTTAATCATTAAAAAACCCAACAAATTACTTGTGAATTTTTGTCCGGATCCATCAATGGTGGAGATTTTCTTATGCATGATGCCTAAGGGAATGCATTTATGCCTCAACCTTTGGCCTATATGACTGGTTGATTTTCAAACGTTTTAGCTAATCATGGTATTAACTTCGTGTATCTTGTGCGTCCGTTCATCAACAGAATGGGCGTGCAAATTCACAAAACTTTACTAACTTGCTTTCAGTGTTTACGTATTCAGCTTCTCTTCCTTCAAAATTTTTGTGTTGAAGCATTAATAATAGCGAATCGTTTATTATATTATTTTTCGCTACTGCAAAATAAAGACTTTGTTAAAATGATTAAGAACTGAATAATTAATTTAATTTTTTTTTTTTGTTAAATTTGTTTGATAACTAAATATTTATGTATTGAATAAATTAAAATCTTATTAAAATCCTTAACAGTTTTTTAAGTTATTTTCCATAACCAAATCGAAGTGATAAATTCCAAATTTATATAATTCTCCTCTATAATTTTCTTCTCATCTCACTTATCCTTCTATTATAATAATAATAATAATAATAATATTAATAATAGAATAAAATACTTGAAATATGTAACAATAATAAATTAATAATAAAAATAGTAAAATAAACATAATAATAACAACAATAATAAATAATAGTAAAATAATAATGATTATAGTAATAAATACTAAATAGTAAAAAAAATAATAATAATAAAAAATAATAATAAAACTAATAATAATAATAATAATAATAATAATAATAATAATAATATGTAACCAATAATACTAGTAATAAGAATAATAAAAATAAAAATAATAGTAATAATAATAAGAAACAATAATAATCATCTTAACAAAATAATAATAATAAAAATAACAATAATAATAATAACAATAATATTTTAAAATAATATTAATAATAATAAGAATAATAATAATAATAATATTATTAATAATAATAATAAATAATAATAAATAATAAAAATAATAACAAAAATAGTAATAATAAAATAAAAATGATGATAAGATAATAGTAATTAATAATAATTATAATACTAATAATAATTTATATAATTAATAATAATAATTATTATTATAACTATAGTAATAATAATAATTATTATAATAATAAAAATTTATAATAATAATTATAATAATAATAATTATTGTATTTTCTTATTAATTGTATTAATAATAAAAATAATTATAATTATGATAATTATAATTATTTTTATTATTAATAATTATTATTATGATTATAATAATTTTTATTATTAATAATATATTAATATAATTATATTATTTTCGATAATAATTAATAATAATATATTATGAATAATTATAGTTATAATAATTATTTATGATAATAATTATAATTATGATTATAATAGTAATTTATGAGAATAATAATTATATTATTAATAATTATTTATGATATTAATATATTTTAGTAATGTTTTTATTATATTCCTATTAATAATATTTATTATTTATTTATCTATTAATAGTATTATTTATTTAATATATGATGCATATATATGTTAAATATAGTAAGGGGAGAGCTTGATAATATTTCCGATTTAAGTCTTTTTATTTGAAGCTATATCGAACAACTTAATATATTCGGTACTCACGTTCGATTCTGATTAGGTTTTAGTCATTGAGTATTGATGAAAGCAGGTCGAGACTTCAAATTTGATTTGAGTTTGATTTAACAAACATATCTAAGTCTCCTCGTAAGCTTTATTTGGTCAAATTCATGATTTATCTAAATTGAAAGTGTTTGGCTCTTTGTCTTATCCTAATACCATACTTACATTTAAAAACTAATAGTAATAACGGACTGATGCGTTACACGTTATGACTTTGTTGCACATAATTTATTTGTTATATCATAAAGATAAAAAAAATTGTTATAAATAAATGAAATAGTCTAATAAATACATTTTTATATAATATTAATTCTAAAGTGTAACATTTTCTAAAGCTATGAAATTCTCAAAACTAAAATATCATGTACCTATATTCTAAACTTCATTATATTAAAAACTAATTGTCATACCCACGTAATCAAAATGTAATCCTTTATCTGACAAGTTCCTAATAAAGTGATGTCATGTCAATATACTTTGTCTACGCTATCTTTCGCCTTTGAATTCTTGGATATGTTAATGGTACTTTCGTATTTGTCGCGATGAGTATTAATACGCCTTCACGACATTGTATTCTTCAAGCATCTGTTTAAATCATAAGGAGTTGTGTACAACTACTACCCGGCTATGTGTGCCTTCTTTGTGATAGAAACTAAATTTTTTGTTTCTTGTGGAACGACAAAGATTGTTTCCAACAAAGAAACATCCACCAGATGTGCTCTTTCTATCTTCTGCATTTCCAGCCTAATCTGCATCACAAAATCCCACAAGTGTACTATTTGTGTCAAAAGTATAAAGAAGACCATACTCCACGGTTCCATTCACATACTTGATGATTCTCTTTACTTGATTCAAATGGCTCTCCTTGGATACGCTTTAAATCTTGCATAACGCCTATAGAGTATGCAATATCGGCTTTACTAAACGGTGAGATAGAGTAGACTTCCTATGTACTTACGGCATGGTTACTAATGTCCTTGACTGCCCATTGACATGTTTACCAACCTTGGCGTGTGTAGCAGTGATCCTCTTAGACTTAAATTTTCAAGTCAAATTTCTTCACTAGGTTCTTAGCATATTTAGATTGAGATATGAATATGTTATCCTTAATTGTGACTTCAATCCCAAAAAGAAATAACTTAATTCTACCAACCATTGCTCATCTCGAAATCGAGACTTCATCATTGGACAAACTATTATGCCGGTTGAGTGCGACGTTCCACCAAGTATAACATCAACATAGATCTAGGCCCACCATTGGTTGAAGTCTTCATATTTAATGAAAAGTGTTTGTCTATTCTTACAGTATATCCATTCTTGACAAAACTTGTAAGCCTACCATGCAGACCATGGGAACTTGTTTGACCCATCTGACGCCTTCTTCAATCTGTACACATGTTGTGGACCATTTGGTATCAACAAATCCTTGAGTGCTCAACATACACTTTCCTCTTCCACAACACCATTGAGAAAGCACTCTTATCCATGCAAATAACTTAAACTTCATCAATGCAAGGCTAAACAACGGCGTGATAGCTTCTAAAGCCGCGGGGAACAATATTTCTTCAAAGTCAAACACGCTTCAACTTGTAAGTATCCTTGAGTTACTAACCTTGCCTTATTTACGTGTGACAACTCAAGTTCATCGACTTATTTTGAATGTCCACTTGGCTCCAATGATATTGTAATCTTTAGGTTTGGGTACAGAGTTCCCCAAAAGCGTCATTTCTTTAGAATTGAACAGCTAAATCTGCATGGCATATCCGATGTTCATCCTTAAGTGTTTCATCAACATTCTTGGGCTCTACTTTGGATATGAAGCAGCTTTCACCAAGTAATCCAACCATTTTCCTGTAGTCAACCGGTTCCTTTCTTCTAGTTGTCATACCTTCATCAAGTTGACCAATGATGTTGTCAACAGGATGATTCTTTTGGATTCTGCTAGCTGGTTGTATAGGATGGTTGTCGTATTGTTGTTGTCTTAGTCGTATTGTTTATCACTGCTTTGAGTAACGGGTGCACCAACCTACGCATCATTTTAACATGCTCAATCCTTGATCGACACCTTCACATTCATGGATTCCATGACAACTTTGGTTCATTTGTTGAAAACACGCAATGCTTTGTTGTTTGGAATATCCCAAAAATATGTCTTCTTCACTCTTGACATCAAACTTACACAAACAAATTCGGCAAGAATAGCACAAACTATCAAAGATATGAAATATTATACATTTTGGTTTCTTCCCTCCATATTTTTATAATTTATTGTTGTTTGTACTGGTCGAAGGCGGCGATTGTGAATATGACATGCAGTGTTGATAGCTTGGTCCGAAACTTATGGAGAATATTTTTAGCATAGGCATAACACGAGCCATTTCACGAATAATGCGATTCTTACTTTCTACCACCATGTTTTTGGGGTGTAGCAAAACGAGGAAAACTCATAAGTGATCCTTGACCAACATAATCTTGAGAACTTCAAATTTTCAAACTCCTTCCCACAGTGGCTCTAATTCGGACAACATGTTGTTCATTTTTCTTTCTTTGTTGGACAATCGGTTTCTTGAAGGCGTCAAAGGTACTGATTTTTTCTCTAATGAATTCTACCCATGTGTACGAGAATAGTCATCCACTTTACATAAACATACTTTCCTCCGTAGCTTTTGACTTGCGTTGGCCCGTAAGATCGTAATGGGTGGTTAAAAAGTACAGTAGTGACCCGGATGTTGTAGCTTTTGGTGGCAATGCTTGGTACTTTATAGACTCTCCACATTGTCTTTTTATTTCAAGTATTGAGGTCCTGGATAGCTTCTTTTTGATATAAGGCATTGAATGTTCACCTTAATTTGTGGCTAAATTCTTATGCCATAACATAGCATCTTCCGTTCTTACTTGCCCGCTGCTCTTTCCACGAAGTCCACATTATAGCGGTTGTCGCCGATCTAACACATTTCATAGCTGTTTGATTACAAGCGTATTGGCGGTACATCGTCCTTGTTGAAGAAAACTTTCATACCGTGCGTGTTACAATTGACTGTCTTTAATAAGAGATTTATCGTCAACCGCTACAAAAAGAACATTATCTAACTGAGGTAAGCCAATCACACATAGTTGACCTTTTCAAATAATCCTTCCTCTGCCTCCATCTCCAAATGTGACGTGATCCCCTTTCAGAGATTGAATCTGCGTGAGATGGACTTTCTTCCTAATCCTTATGCCTTGAGCATCCATGAAGTACCAGTGGATTGTGATGCCTTCAAAGACATATAGGCAGCATGGTGACGAGGATGTGACAACGATCAGCGTGGTCTTGTACGAGGGATACACACTTTTCTTAGGTCCCGCTGGCTTTGTAACAATAAGGAGCAATGTGTCCCTTTCTTCCTGATAACATTACCAAGCTTCGTCGGTTCTCATTTTGGAAGCGTTGAGTTGTTACAATTGATGATATTGTGGTTTTCCTTAGACATGAACTTCATTCTCCTTTTTTATTACTAGTCGTTCCTCTCTTGTACTTTCAATTCAGTACTATCCTAGTAGTTTTCCTATCACGGAAATTTCTTCAAGAATATACGTACTATGATTCATCATTTTCAAACCTACGCTAAAAGCTTGCAATTGAACATTGAACGCCAGTCTCTTGTCTCGATCCTCCTGGTTTAAGTTTTCCAACTTCTTCCTTGAAATCTTCCTTTCTCGGTTTCAACTTTAGTATAGATCATAGTATTTCGGTCCACTTGAATTATAGTATCTTGTAGTCTTCAAAGGCTCCTCTTGATCATCTGTCTCATCTTCATTTCCATCATATTTGTCATCCAACGGGGTTAAAGTGGGCATTGAATGCAGCAAAGTTGTTACTTCTCTCTTCTTGATCTTCTCGCCCTCTAAATCATCATTTGTGAGAGTTGTGTAGTAGTTTTTAGATTTCCTCTTGACATAGTTATGACATTCCACAGATGAGTCAAATCAACCCTGCTTTCTACACTAAATTCTTCTTGGCTTCTCTTTTTGCTCGATGTTCAAGCTACGCTTGTAGAGTTTCTTCAGCATAACTTTGTCGTTGGCGGAGTTGGATAGCTAATAGTTCCTCCACATGCGGCCGTGTTGAACCTTTTTAGAGTTTTGTTGAAATTCTTTGCAAGCAAGTTCATGGTTTCAACAAGGTCTTCATCATTCGTATCTTGGCCAATTGCTTTTCAAAGCTATCTTTGTTTTTTCTTGATTCCACATGCATTGAGGGCGTCTCGAATGTAGTTAGATTTTCATTAACTCATCAGCCTCATAGTAGTCGGGCAGGCTGGCTAATGGCTGTTAACATTCACGTTAAATTTCTTAGGAAGGGGTCCTAAGTACTTTCTTTACAAGTTTCTCATTGCTTTCATGCCTTCCCCAGTAAATATTTCATTAACTTAATATCCTTGATTTTGTTGTTATAGAGACTATGGTCTCGTCATCCCTCCATTCTCATAGTTCCAAATCGGAGTTGTCATGTTGAAGTCTTGACATCGTGCCTTACGAGTTCCCTCATAAGCAGTTTCTAGTGTCCCCAATTTGTTTGCCCGCAGTGCATGTGTTGATAATTTTAAACTTACATAAATATCCACGGCGTTGAATATGGCATTGAGGCCTTGTTATTTGATTCGACTACTCTTCTTCTCCCAATCCATTCTTCCTCCGGCCTCCACGGTTTACCACATTGTTGTTGGTAACAATTGGTGCCGTCCATTGTGCCTTCACTTATTTCCATGTCTTGGAGTCAACAGATCGGAGAAAAGCGATCATCTTTGCCTTCCAGTAGGCATACTTAGAGTCATCGAGAAGAGGTGGTCTGTGGTGATCTACCTTCCTTAAAACCTTCCAACACGGTAGATTACCGCAGTCTCACCTTATGCGTTAGAGTGCATGCTACGATACCAATTGAGAAAAAGTGTGTCGTTTCCTTTCTGAACCGGTTTTAACTTACAATTGTTACTAGCACTTATACTATTCGACAATCGAACAAGCGTAAAGTATAATAAATTAAATAACACAAGGAATGGTTGTAACTTGTCCATGGCACCGTTAAAATGGCGCCCTCACGAGGTTAGATGCGTCATCCAACTTTAATATATCTGAGTCACCATCGATGGTTGACCCAAAATCACACAATTTAACGACCAATAAAAACTGATAGTTTGATAAAAGCAAAATAGTTCGACTAACAAAGTTGCCAATATAGAGTTTAACATTAAATTGTAGCCTAATTCCAAACCAAGTGTAAAATTCCATCACATACGAGTCTCAAAATATTCCACAAAATAGTTTACAATCTTTCAATCCCAAAACAAACATGGCTGAGTACATCAAAATAATGAGAATGGCTATGAGGATCTAACCCTTCGCCTCTACTTTAAGAGTAAAGTCAACGGGCGCTCCGAACACGGCTGCCGAGGATGGCTGTCAATCTGAAGGTGGGAAGGGGTAAGCTCGACAGCTTAGTGGAAACGAATCACCCGGATGGTAACTTACCCACATCCGAATGAGGTACACAGTGAAAGATATAGACGTAGCAAATAAGTATATATATATGTACAGTAAAAGAATAAATCAATTATCCACAACCTCATAACAAGAATGACCATCATCAACATACAAACACTTTGCGGGCTAACCACGTTAACTCACATGTCGCTTTAGCGATCTCATATCACATAAATCGCAGGTAAGCGAATAAAGTCTCGCACCACGTTTATGCCCACTTGACAACAATAGAATAGAAACTAGAAAATGCATATAACACTCCATCCTTTTCGTGAGCTCACCCTTGAATACTTAACAACAACATATGCGTTTTCGGCAAGCTTCGCGCGAACTTTGTATCATCATATCGCTTTTCGGCGGACTCACCCTTGAACACCCGCATCGTTCAAACATTCTCGATTCGATTCCACACATACAATACCAAACATACAACTATCTTAATAATACCAGTACTAGCATCCATAATATACACGTCTATCAACGATTTACGTATAGAACACATACTCAAAGATAAATATACTCCTGAATCACGTCCATAACACAAATATACTCAAACATTAATACACTCAAACATAACATACTCAAAGAACACACTCAGACATAAATATACTCAAACATAAATACACTCAAGTAAATATACCATATTAAGTATCTGACCACCCATGCAATTGACATTTCACGGTTTCACAAGCCCCATACTCACGATAACTTCATAACAGACACATTATCACCTTGAATTTACCATACACTATACTAAAACATAAACAAGGTAACAAGCAGTGATAAATCCCCACGCAGCTAGTACCACTAGCGCCCAAGCGATCCAGTAAGAATCACTTGCGTTCAGTACGACAGAACACCCGAAAATATAATTACTACTGCAACAAATTTTAATCCATATCATAATTCAATGAATTCATTTTAGGCCCATTTTATTTACAAATTGACAACTTACGTGTAGATTGCTAATTATGTTTCAGCCAACAACTTCTGATGTGAATTTCAACTACCGGACTAAGTCAGCGATAAACGATACCTTATCAAATTACTAACATTTCCAGCAATTTCAATCGACCCAAATTTTCAACTTTTCCGACTAATTAAGCCATTTCTATGACCTCACAATCCAGCCGTTTACTACTCAAAATCTACTAAACTAATTTCAACATATATTCACTCCAGCAACTTACATAATTCATAATTTCACCTCAAAACAATCACAATAAAGATTGATAACATATTTATACTCTACAAATGACATTTTAGAAAAAATTCAACCCAAAATCAACTCGAAAGTCAACTCGACTATAACAACACTTTCTATCCCAATATGATTATTTAATAAATATACATACTATAATACAACCTAGATAATATTATATTCAATAATATCTCATAAAAACCAAAATTAACCCAAAATTCCAAAAAAGTCAAAACGACTAAAAGCGTCCGAGAATTCCAAATCAAAACCGTAATTTATTCAAGGGCTAACTAATTTAGAACTCGAGAATGGATTGGAGCAATAAAATTAGAAATACAAAAAGTCAACGAAAAATAAACTGTTGAACTCACAGAAACACTTGAAAGATCGACCTTTTTTACATGAATCAGAGGATGATGAGGAAGCTCTCCAAAAAATTGAGGTCAAAGCTCGAGATGAAGGAGAAATCGAGAAGAAAAAAAAATCAAGAGGGGAGAGGGGCCGATCGTCGGTCGTAGAGGGGAAGAAATTGGGTTTTGTGTTTTAGTTTGGGCTTTGGTTGGGTTTATGTGATGGGTTGGCTTGATAGTTTAGGTGGTGAAAAGCCGAGCGTTTTAACTCGTCGATGCTTCTCGTTTTAACTTATCTAGAGCACTGCTCCCGAACGTGCGTTATCGTACATAAAATATAAAGTGGTTTCCAAATTTTACATTAAATCAATTTAATAATCTCGTATTTTAATTTATTAATTAGCAGTGGGTTACGGTTTTTTACAAAAATAGCTCAAAAGCAGGCTTCGTTAATCATTGGGCCTCTACATTGCAATTAAAAAGCAACAAATAACCTCGATGTTGAGAAAACAATTTAGCCTTAAGTAGGCAAAATATTAACTAAACGTTAAATAATTAGCCATTTAATAAAAATAGTAACAAGTAAAAGTCCCTAATTTGGACAAAACAATGGGTATATAAAAGGCGCAAATTGATATTTGGTTGTTCATTATCCTAATATTGAACAAATAAATTAGATAAATGAGATAAAAAAAATTGATTTCTTACAAAATCTAGGAGATGTGCTGAGAAGACGGAGATGAAATTTTGGAGATGGCGGAGTGATTAACTGTGGCGGTGTGGAACACTTTTTGGAATTAAATGAGAAATGAGTATCACATGTTTGGTACATCATTTATTAGTAAGGATATGACAAACTAATTTAACGAGTGATTAATCACAATCGAGATGAATTATGCAATTCGCAGTCGTTTTTAACTGATATATTAACAACCGGTTTTTACGTCTACCCACTAACAAAATTTCGCCCGAAATTTGCACAATCAACTTAGATCGCCTTATAACCACCACTTATTTTTCAACTCATTATCAAATATCATATCAACTTATCGACCTATAACACATATTCAAATTGATATCTCTCGTCATTTCCACTCTACTATTGTTGGTAATTATTGCATCTCCGCATAGTAATCATCTTCATAATTACATAGTATCTACGTAAGCACATTAATATCACTTCATGTTTTCACACAAATTTTACTACTCATTGATAACATCTCTCTAATCATCTTTTTCATCATTTATTATCTCATCATCGTTTAAGCCCTTTCCAATATCAATATTGTCATGAAACTTCTCCATGCAATTAACATATATTCATAAACATGATATCTATAAAGTAATCAAATTGTGTCATAAAAGAAAATCAGCGACTCCTATAGCGAAGTATTTCACAATCAACCAATGAATCGTTACAGCAACACTCAAGCTAAACTCTATTTAATCGCATTATCAGTCTTTGTAAGATTACACACCGATAATCATTTACACCATATTTATAATGTTACGCCAGCGTCGTACTTGTCCAATGCCCTACGTTATTGTTTACTCCGCTGATTATATGAACTCATCAACTCAACAATTTACTCCCCGACTAATCGTACTTTAATCAACAACACATAGTATAACATCACAAAGTAATAGAAACGCCCAATCCGAGCGTTTCATAGGAACAAATCCTAATCTAACGTCAAATATCAACAAGATCGATATATCAACCTCATATATCTCCGTATTAGATATTGTCATTCACCACAATTTCAATATGTTATTTATAATCATCAATATCTCCTTTCTTGTTTATCCCATAACATTCTCAAAAGTCATCTAACAATTATTTACCTTATTAATTCATTTCTTATATAACATCATGATATCGCCTAATAATTTATTAACACCACAACAGTCCATCTAACATCAATCAACCTCAACCACCACCTTCCAACACAACTAGATAACTTATTCAACATATCACCTTATAATACGTATACAGCTCTAGAGGATACTTCATGGCTCAACGATACACACTTAATAATTTTTCATGCAATTTCCTTGTCGTGAATCCAACTTTCTCTAAGCAAGAAGGAACTCCAATCTTAAACACAAACTATACCAATCAGCTGCAACTCATGCATTGGATATTTTACTCATAGCCCTGGTGCTGACATTTTCATACTCTATCACTTGGTCTTACTACCTTATGACATATCCATACTTATTCTCATCATTACCTTTAAAGACATAGTCATCTCTCTTAATCATCAAAAATCTACTTGTATTCATCTGAATCACCGTATCGACATGATATAGTTCCACCTCATCATATCAATCTCGAAATTGTAATATCACAATTTAGTAATCACCCCCAAATTCCCATTCTGCGATTTAAGCACACATATTTGGTTCACTAACAACTCGTAACTCCATAATTCATCCATGCATAAATGTCATCAAAATTACCTATAACTCCTCAATATGCATATACCTTTAAACCCCCATATTTCTAGCATAATAGAACACTCCACCATATTCAACCAATATATAACTCCTAAATATACATTCAATACATATATTCACATATATTCTCTCAATTTTTTTTTTTTATTTTTTAAAAGTACAACACACACAAATTCTCCAAGAGAGATCGTAATACCATACTTTTCTTATCCACTTTAATAAACTAAATTATATCATCAATCACCCCTTATCCAGAAGAAAAAAGAAAAATCCGATACTTTACGACTCATGTTAATGCATGGCATTCGTCAATCTAATTATCATCACAATTTACATTACTCGTCTCTTTATCCTAGATGCTAACTTTCGGAGCGTTCTATTTCGCGATTCTAACTGCGTACCTACTTCGATTAAATTGCCTTATAATCCCACATAATATAATCTAAGATATCCCACCAATCCTATCTAGTTCATATTCATATTGGTAATGACTTAGTTTCTCTATTATTGATAGTCAACACTCACGAGATCTAACTGAGTTCAAACATTAAAAGAAAATGAATTGTCCCCATCTCCCAACATATCATACTTATGAAATAATTTCAACAAATTTATAATCTTAATATATCCTTATACAATGATCGTACCTTTTGTTTCTCATTAGTAACTTCTCCGAAATCCTCATAAATACTTAATATCAACCAATCTTCATCCAACTAAATTCTTCCTCGATCGGGCATATTTTATCAATCATAAATCAATTTCACTTCCTTTATTTATATCCGCACATATGTTTAGTTATTCTTTCTACTTTAAACTTCCATTATTCCACCTCTCTTTGAGATAATATTTATAACATGTGAACTTCCATAAATATTTATCGAGATTGAATTTATATTATCCAACAATTTATGTCATAGACTAAGCCTCTGATTCTCTTTATACGCTACTAAAATCTCCACCTACTTGCCTTCCAATAACCACAAAACTTCTTAATGTCTCCATTTAACCTTTAACTTACTAAGCCGTTTAGTCGCGTCACTCAATCTTAAGCTATGAGGTTCAACACTTATAACTTTACTCAACTCATCTAACTAGGAATTCAAATTTTTTTTTTTTCCAAGAAGTCCTCATTATCTATCATTTCATTTCTCTAAATGTCCAGAACAACAAATTGCATTAATAATTAAATCTAGTGTTAAATATTATACTGTTTCTTAACTTTTCATCAGTAATCTCTCTAGAGTTTTCTCCAAACTGGTATATCAACTAATTTTCTCGTAACACCGTTCTTTACTCCCGTCAGAACTTCTTCATCTACAATCATTAGCAATTCCATCTCACTGAAATATTCTATTGATGAGAGTACTCTTGTTTATCTCTGCTTTCTCCCGGGGGTCCCCAAATTTTCATTACTCCACTTTATTCTTCAACCAACACTTCGCGCTTAACTTGACTTAGAACTTCATAATGACAATCAAACTAGAATACTCATTTCCATCTCAAATTCGTAGCTACATTAAATCCCGCTTTCCATCTACTAATAAGTACCCCTTTAAATTTCTGACACTCATTTTTCCAATATTTCAGATGTACTGACATATTCCAATGCCTCTAGGTGATTGATAATCTAACACAACCGTTAAATCATGATAACATTTTGCGGCAAAATTTTCCATTTCAGCTTATCCTCAATTCCTCTAGTATCCATCAAGATAAAATTTCCGATATCCACCTAGTACGACACTTACATATTCTCTTATTGCCCCTCATATTCATGCTCCACGTCGGACGACAAGATTCATTAACTTATTCTAATATTCACAAGTGACCCATCATACACCGTGGTAATTAGTCTCATACATGCCAGGTCCCTCTAACACTAGTATCACCAATATTCATCCACCAATTATTTCAAGTGCAGGTTCAACTAAGGATCATCAATCTTATACCACCATCACAAATCTACTTTTGACATTCTTAGATCTATATAAATACATAAATCCTCTATATTTCCAAGTCCAACATTAAAAATTTATTCCCCGACATCCTTTTGGCATATCTCTTGTCCAATAAATTTCCAACATATCCGATTCCAAATCTTACCTCGCTTATCTCGCTAATTATCTCATACTTCATGTTGGTTATAAGGACAATTCCGATTCATGCGATCTTTTCTACCGGGTCTCATGGCATTAGCTAGAAACAAAAATCTTCTAGGTGGCATCCTCGGCCGGTCAATGGTCAGAAAGAAAAAGACTGAGACTTTTCGAGAAAAGACTCATTAAAATAACTCAAATAAAACAACAGTTAGCACATAACCACATAAACTGACCAAGTAATAAAAACCTAGGCTCACGATACTATAATTGTAGCGACCATACCTCGAGTAAATGCGCCCTCGGAGTTAAGTCGTCATCAGCACAATATATCTGAGTCGCCCATACGATGGTTGACACAAAATCACATGTTTAACGACCAATAAAACTGATAGTTTTGACAGTAAAAAGTAAAATAGTTCGACACTGTGAAATGTTATGTCTGAGTTTTAACCATCATTAGCATCGCTAATTCAAAACCAAAGTATAAAAATTCCAAAAGCCCATACCCAGTCTCAAAATATTCCACAAAAATAGTTTACAATCTTTCAATAAAACAAAACATGGCGAGTACATCAAAATAATAATAAAAGATAGTAGCAGGATGCAGCCCTTTACTTTCTACGCTAGGTAAAGTCAGCGGACACTCACTTGCGCTTCTCAGGATGGCACTGTCAATGCGAAGGTGTGGAGGGGTAGCTGGGCCGCTTAGTGAAGCGAATCGCCGGATGGTAACTTACCCAGCGTCGAATGGGCACCACGGTGAAAGATATAAGAGGCACGTAGCAAAATAAGTATATATATATATGTCTGATGAAAGAAAAATAAATCAATTATCCTGACTCATGCTTTCAAGAATGTGCATCATGACACTACAAACACTTTGGAGAACTCAACTCACGTTTGAACAATTTTGTATAGAACTATACTCAAACATAAATATACTCACGGAATCGTCCATAACACAAATATACTCAAACATGAATACACTCGAACATAAACACTTTCCCAAAGAACTTATAAACATAAATATACTCAAACATAAACCTCAAGTAAATATACCATATTGCATCTGACACAACCACCATGCAATTGACATTTCCGCGGTTCACAACTATACTCACCCGATAACTTATGCTGAGACACATTATCTGTAATTTCCATCTATTTGCAACTCAAACATAAATAAGGTAACAAGCTTGAGTGATAAATCCCCACCTTGGCCTTCTAGTACCTTGACAGCTCGATGCACACTTTCCCGCATTCAGTGAAGAGGCAGGAGACACCGAAAATATAATTACTACATAACAAATTTCAATCCTTATCATAATTCCAATTCTTGACTTTCAACCCATTTTAGTTACAAATTGACAACTACGTGTGGGTGCTAATTATGTTTCAATGACAACTACTATGGCAATTTCAACTACCGGACTAAGTCCCTTGTGATAAATGATCATATCCAAATTACTAACATTTCAACCAATTTCAATCAACCCTAATTTTCAACTTTTCGACTAATTAAGCCATTTCTAACAACCTACAATCCCAATAGTTTACTACTCAAAATCTACTAAAACTAATTTCAACATATATTCCTCCAATAACTTATAATTCATAATTTCACCTCAGAAAACAATCACAATAAGGTCCAATAACATGTTATACTCTCAACGACATTTTTAGAAAAGTCAACCCAAAATCAACTTTCAAGTCCAACTCCTTCTGTATTACTTTCTGTAAATATCGATTATTGTCATCTCTATACTATAATCTAAGCCTAAATAATGAGTATATTCAATAATATCTCATAAAAACCTCAACCCAAAATTCCAAAAAGTCCATGACCACAAAAAGCGTCGAAATTCACATCAAAACCGTAATTTGACTTCGAGAATAATAATTTAGAACCCAAAGAATCGATTGGAGCTGATAAAATTCGAAATACAAAAGTCAACAAAAAAAGTCAACTCAAAGCCAGAACTCACAAAACACTTGAAAGATGGGACCTTTTACCTTGAATTCGAAGAGGATGATGAGGAAGCTCTCGAAAGTGAGGTCCAAAGCTGAGAGATGGAGGAGAAATGAGAAAAAAAATCAGAGGGGGGAGAGGGGCCGATGGAGTGGAGTCGTAGGGGGAAGGGAATTGGGTTTGTGTTTTGGTTTGGGCTTTGGTTGGGTTTATGTGGTGATGGGTTGGCCCAATAGTTTAGGTGGTGAAAACCCGAACGTTTTAACTCGATCGATACCTCTCGTTTTAACTTATCACAAACACTAACTCCCAAATATTAACATTGCTCATTTTTAAAATATAAAGTGGTTTCCAAATTTTACGTAAATCAATTTAATAATCTCATATTTTAATTTATTAATTAACGAGTCGTTACGGTTTACAAAATAGCTCAAAACCGACTCGTTGTCGACTTGAACTACATTAAAAAAAGCAACAAATAACCTCATTATTGAGAAAACAATTCAAAGCATAAGTAAGGTAAAATATTAACTAAACCGTTAAATAATTGGCCATTTAATAAAAATAGTAACAAAGTAAAAAGTCCCAAAATTTGGAAAAACAATCGTATATAAAAGGCAAATTGATATTTAGTTTGTTTGCATTATCACAATGATGAACAAATAAATTAGATAAATGAAATAAAAAAATTAAAAATTGATTTACTTACAAAATGGAGATGTCTTGAGACGGAGATGAGGAAATTTTGGAGATGGTGGAGTGATTAACTATGGCGGTGTGGAACACTTTTGGAGATAAATGAGAAATGAGTATCACATGTTTGGTACATCATTTATTAGTAAGGATATGACAAACTAATTTAACGAGTAATTAATCACAATCGATTCGAATTATACGAATTAACGAGTCGATTTTAACGAATATATTAACAAGTTAACCGGTTTTATAATGGTAGCTTGATTCGATTTTGATATAGCACCTAGGTGCAGAGGCGAACTGTGAAGGAGAAAATGCAATGTGAGCTTGTTCATAAAGAAAACTATAAACAAAAGCGTGCAAGATCATTTTAAATGTATATAATTGAATTACTAGAAAATATATATGGAATACACACACACACACACACACACACATATATATATATATATGAATTAGAGCACTAAAGGCAATGAAATCACCAACTTATACTTTGCAGAAGCCCTCCTTTGATCTCCTAGCAATTAAGCACACAAAAGGTAGGAGTGCCTACAGTGGTCCACACGAGGAGCGGTTGAATCAAACGATTGCATTTGGTAGAGACCTCAAGAACAATTGGTAGACAAAAAGAGCAAGCCAAATGGCTTATTTTTACTCGGCTATGGAGAAGGGGAGGGGCGGCCAAAAGGGGTGTGGTGGTGATGAAAAATGATTAGGTTTTTCATCTTAAGAACTCCTTTATATAGCCTACTCCCTTTTAACCCGAATAGCTCGACTCGTTAACTAATAAATTAAACTTATTAAAACCGTTAACTAACTAAAATGCTTTAGCGAGTAAGTAACTATGAGTCATAATGAGCTTTACTAGTTGCTGTCCGAATTGAACTAGCCAAGTTAATTGATTCGGTCTCGTCGATTTATCTTTATATTGTCGATATGCAAACTCTCGATTGACTATCTGGTTGATTTCAATCAGCTCTCAATTTAACTTAATGTGATTAAATTCCGTACATGACAAACTCAAAATCACTATATGGTATTTGCACTTTTAGGCTCACATAATGCTCAGTTATAATAATATAATTGACCATTAGTATTATTACAACGATTGTACATATGATCTAGCGATAAACAACTCATGATATATTTATTTATTCTTTATATTACTATTATTGAACACTTAGTTTGAGGTAATCTGCGTTAACTAAACTAATGATTATTACAATAATTTGGACATAACTATATAGAAATCAATATACATTGATTTCTGACCTTGATAAAGGATTCCACTAGATTACGAGAATTACAAACAATGACTTATACGAATGCTCCCACGTTCTTCTACGCCACTGTTCTTCCTATCTTGGTGAATAAGTTCGAGGCTTCACGACTTCAAGACACCTATCCTTCACGTCACACTACTCCCGGTATGCTTGACTACTCTGACAGTAGCAATAACAGAAATAGGCTGTTGTACCCAGTGTTAACTATGATGGTATAATTCTAAAGGGAGTTTTTATATAATAATTCCGTACATTATTACAAATACAAGAATAAACTCTCAAAAGAATTTCTGACAAGAACAATGCGGAAACGATGTATGCGTATATTTCTAGTGATCGATTAGGTTTTGCATATGAGGTCTTTATATAGTTGTAGGCACATCCAGTTTATGGTAATAACTTCCATAAACAAAATCTCCAACGAAAATAATAAAGATACACGATCTTTTTCTTCTTGAGCAAGCCGTGTGAGAATCTTCTTACTTGAGGTCCAAAACTGGTTAAATTACATTAATAAACATATCTCCAAAAGATCTCCTCCATAAAAGGAAATAAAAAGATCTTGAAATATCTCCCGTAGTTCTCATTTATTTGCAACCAAGCTACTAAAACTTGATTAGTATGAGCTTATAAAATATGACTTGATGTACACGAACACACTTCTTTTTGCATTCCAATTAGTTTAGTTAATTTAAGTTCTTAGTCTATTTAGTTGAGTAATCTAGATAATAATTCACTCGCTTCATTGTTAGTTAATTAAGGATTAAGAAAAAGAGTTAGTACTTATTTGATTGGAATGGCAATTCACGACACTCTACTTTTCTACTATATTACTTGACCACGACCTAGAACACATAATTTTATTATTTGTCAACTATAAAATACAAATACAATTTTTATTTCTAAACAAATTATTAGTGACAATCTGGTGATAAATAGTATATGTCATTAAATAGTGACGGATAACGTCGCATTGATTGACTTCGGCTCGTTAGTGAGAACAAATCAACGAAATAGTAACATGTACATCTTCATTAATGATCTCATTAGTGACAACAAAAGAGTATGTCACTAGTCGGTGTGAATAAATCCATCGTTAGTTTTTTTATTCGGTGATGGATTTATCAAGTTTTTGCTTCGTCTCATATTTATCATCAATGATGAAAGATTTTTGTCATTATTCTGTCACTATTTACTAGTGACGGATGTTTCGTCATAGTAGAACATTAGTGGCTTGGGTAATAATGACGGAAATATTTCATCATCAATCATTCCCCGATTGCTTTTAGTGACGGTTAAGCCCCCAAATAATATTGAATTTGTTGCCATAGATGCCCATTTTTACATTAGTGAAATTGATTATTAAATTGATCCCAGAAGTAAGTGTTTGTTATTTAAAAATGATCGTAAACTGTAATATATATAAATTTCATGTTTTTTCCTAAGGTGCTTTGTTAAAGTGAGTTGATGCTAAAAAGATGTTTTCAAAAGTTCAAATACAAAAAATCACCTTGAATGTCTATTTAAAATGTTTCAAGTAGTTCGGTGCCTATGAAATTTATGTAAAATTAAATGAGAGTATATGTTTTTTGAACTTTTATTTCGTCATCCATGCTGAAAATAAACCAGCATAATTAAGGTATAAAAATGTTTGATTAGATTTTTGACTTTTAAGAAATACGCCTACTTTGGATTGGGTTAAAAGAAGAATTTAGCAATATGAATTTTTTTTTCAATACAAATCTAATGATATCAATTTTTTATTTATTACTAGTAAATGTACGTTTAATTTATGCTTCAAACATTTAGAATTTGAGATAATAAATAAAGTAATTAACTATTTACGTAAATTTATAAATTATTCTTTTGATTTATATTATAATTCATTTTATTCATAGTTATATGATCAATTATAATTTTTTGATAATATAATTTTAATAGTAGATTTAAAAGTTTTGTTACCATACTACTCTTCATTTTTAAGGTTTAGTAAAAGAATGCACATTATGTAATTATATTTATTGTTAAACATCCTTTTATTTTTTCTTTTTAAATACGTATGTTATTTTATTTATTATTAGAAAACATCACTTCTCAATTGATTAGTAGTATAAATTATTCATAGTTCTACTATTCAATTTTATTTTATCTATTCATTTTAACATATTTTAATTGATGATTAACTCAATAATATTTACACAAAACTGAATAATATGAAAACCTATTTACTTATTTTTTCAATTTTAGCCCATGAAATGATCCAGCCTTGCGTTAGATGTACTTATTGAATGAAATACTTTAAATGATTATATTCAAAATCAATGGAATAAAGATTACATACCTCTTATAAAAACTATATCTTGTCTGATAATTTTTTTAAGCTAAACCTCAATAGTATTATATATGTGATGAATATTACTTGATATGAAATTTTTAATTTGAGCGCAAATAACAATTTTAATATAAAAAGGTCCACGAAGTCATTCAAATAGATGATGAGGGTACCGATTTGTATATCGAATATTCATCAATAAAGTGGATTATATACATATAAATATACATATTCATCATTTTTTAGAATATAATACTCGATGACTTATATTTTATATAGAGTGAAAACTAATATAAGTATTATTATGACAATATACTCTTATTTAGTTAATATATGTATTATTATAACAATATACTCTTATTTAGTTTACTAGTACCAATCAATATTAAATAGTGAAAGTTTTTAATTTTCTTTTCATTATAAATTCAACTCTCTAATTATAATTACATTTATAGTTTATAGATAAAGATATTTTATTTAAGCATAAAAACTAACATGTTATATATATTATAATAAAAAATAAAATTTATGAAATAAAATATCCAAATCTTTACTCCACCATACTAAATTATTGTCATGCTTGATTTTAAGTGCTCCCAAGTGACAAATTTTTACGCTTTCATCATCGATAAATATAATTTTGATTTCAATAAAATTAAATGTCAATATTAAAGTAAATTGAAAATATTATTTGATACTTTTCATCAAATATTATCTGACATAAATAAAAATATTTGATTTTAACATTTAATCTATATGAAAAATTTAAATTTAAGCCTTAACAATGGAGATAGAAGAGTATTAGATGTAACTTGACACTTTTTATTTCAATTGTTAAAATATAATACAAAGTATCACATAATAATATAGATATATATTATTTAATAGTAATTTTTGGATTAAATTTTTTTTTTATAAAAAATTTTTTTTAGTATGAGTGGACTAATTTGTGTATTAAAATGGAATTATTTATTATTTATGATAAAATTAAAAAAAAATCAAAGGGAGTATTATATCGATCAACTTTAATCATTGGTAAGATGTTGAGTATTTTTATATAATTGGACGAAGATGTTAATGAACATATAATAATTACCATATGTATGAAAGTGGTAAATTTTTTGCACATATTGTAATAGAGTAGATAAGTCCAACTATGTTTGATTTGTTCTCGAATTTTTAATCAAAAACTTAGGACTTATTAATTATTACATAGTTTTCCACCAATATATAGAAAATATTATAGTAAGGATAATATAGTAATTAGTAATGTAAAAAAGGGGAAGAAACACAACTTACACTTATATTATTAATTAGTGAATAAAAAGTAATTTATGGTCAAAGACTTGACACGGAATCCGAAAACATCAATTAATTTAAAATGGAGGGAGTTATTGATTTTACCATTTTCTAAGAGAGATAATATTATCAATCAATGAGAATAAGAAGATTAGGAGACAAAACAATGATGTTAGAGAATTTTTATAACTCCGATACAAAAAATTGCGTTGATAAAGTATATAATCAAATATTTTGATCTGAGAGTTGATCTGGCGATCGGCTTATATATTGATCTGAAGGAAATCTAAATTGAAAATCTGCGAGGTAGAGGACAACTCCCTACTTCTCTGTACTCCGTACGTACGCTTCAGGCCCTAGTGTGGGCCTCTGTGTCCTTGAAACTCCCGGCAACAAGATGCATGCATGGCGCCCTCTCGCCTCTTACGGACAGGGGGATCATGTAGAATGACCTTTGGGTGGTCCCCGGGCCTCAGGCTACTACGTTGTGTGTAATACCGATAAGTGAAAGAGTCAGAATTAATTTGAAATGGAGGTAGTATTAAGCTTAATAATCCCTCCGATCCGGTTAATTGTTGTTTGACTTTTTGAGAATTGAGCTTTGTGTGATTATTCATTATTCTAAAAAATATAAAATTTATATAATTGAATTCGTCTTTTAAAATACTTTTACAATATTAATTTTTTAATTTTTTTAATAATATAAATAAAGAGTAATTGAAGATTAAATATTTGTCTCGATATGTGAGAAAGTCAATTAGAATGGATTGGAGGGAATAAAGTATTTTTGAGCTATATGATCACTTATATTGATATGGATGGAGTAATGAACAAAAAATAATTAATGATTAAAGATTGATCTTGAAAAAGCAGCGATCAATTAAAAGAATAGGATTGATGCAGCAGCGTCAATTAAAGAATAGGATGATGTATCACTTAATAGACATTTGGTGACAAATTAGAAAATCTCTTTGCTATGAAGACTAACCGGTCTTAGATTTCAGCTAGGACGTCTGCTGCTAGCTTTTCAAGAAATTACTTCGAAACCCAAGTGACAAGTGCATGGTTGAATTTTGATTGTTTATTATATTTTGTATGATAATATTTTTTATTAATTAATATCATGATAAATATTATATTTTAATTTTTTTTAATATAAATAATACATGTTTCATAATATTAATAAAATATAACATAGAATATTACATAAATATTATCCAATGACCATGTAACCAAGTACTAAATCATTTTCATAGGTAATTCACCTTTTCTTTATTTAAGGAACTTTATTCAAACTAAAAATTCCTTAAAAAAAATTTAGTAGTAGTAATTAAAAATTACAAAGATTGAATTTTTTTTTATCTATTGGGGACTAATGCATGATAAATAACTAAATCTTTATCGATTTATGCATCGATGTCGCTTCTTTGGATATTTCGATTCAGTATATGATTGAAATCTGGCATGTGGGACATGTAATGCTTCTGATAAATGCTTGAAAGCATGTAAAAATAAGACATGCAAATCTCATACACACTTAACATTTAGAGTTGGGCATGGCTTCTTTTGTTTAGAAGCTCTTATAAGATATCACTAAATATTAAGTTATCAATCATAACAGGTTTCTTACTTTAATCAATTTGTTTATAATATTCCATCCCGTTTTTTTTTTTTACTTGTCATCTTAGATTTTAGCACAATTGTTAAAAAATGTTATTATTTTACTTTTGTGTACCCTCCTTTATATGAGGATGAAATTTTGACTCTACACGAATTTTCATAAAATATTCAAATTAAAGAAGAAAAAATTACACAAATGCATTTAGTGTTTAGTGATATACGGAGTATATAATAGGAAAAGGAAACACAAAAGTTCATAGTAAATGTAAAATGACAAGTAAAAAAAATAAGAAAATTTTACTAAGATGACAAGTAAAAAAATCGGAGGGAGAGTTGTACACACAAATTAAAAAGAATAAAAAATAATCAAAAAATACATTGAAAATGTAAAATGACAAGTAATTGAAATTATATTATTGGTTAGTTAATAATATAATAAGAAAAAGTAAATAAAAAATTACATTGAAAATATAAAATTGTAATTTTATTCCAAAAAGTAAAAAAATAAAAAGTACGAGTAAAAAAAATCCAAATTTTCAAAGTAAGGATAACAAATAATTTTATTCCCAGGAGTATAAAAAAACAAATTAATCAAGAGAATTAAATTTGCATAAAAATCTGTACAAGGTCAAAATTTGGTAATAAAATTGGGATGCAGGGAGTACAAGTTTGACTGAAATGGCAAATTATGCCTTCCTATGTGTCCTAAATAGATTTACGTCTCCTTCACCATATAGACTATATATATGATACAATATATGATACACAATTTGCAAGCATAAAGAAAGCCAAAATGGGTTTAAGAATAATCAATTCTTCCATTTTCATTGTTCTGCTTATATTGGTTTATGCAAGTTTTTCAGGTCATGCTTTTAGTGAAGAAGTCGTTGAAGGGCAAAATATTACAAGATCACAGTTTCCAGATGGTTTCCTCTTCGGAGCAGCAACTTCTGCATATCAAGTTGGTACCTTCTTCTTTTTTTCAACACCATTTATATCTATATATATAGTTATAGTATTTACTTGTTTTGTAAAAATGGTCTAAACTTTGAACACCATTTATCTATATAGTTGCTTATATTTACTTGTTTTTGTAAAATGGTCTAAACTTTGAACATCATTTATTTCTATAGTTATTTATATTTACTTGTTTTGTAAAGAAGGGTCTAAACTTTGAACACCATTTATTTAATGGAATATATCAAAATGGCTCATTATACTACGTATACTTCTTATCTAATGTCAAGTAGTAGATAGCATTTCACTCCATTCCTTAGGTCAATTCATAAACAGTCTCCTTATGCACTGGCGGAGTTATGAACCAAAACTGAGAGGACTAAAAGAATTAAGTCTATTCAAAGATTTTTCTTTTACATAATTTAGGGGGTCAATTATTATATTTTTCTTAAAATTACTTGTATTTGAATGATAAACTCTATAAATAATTCAAAATTGAGGGGGTTGTTGCCGCCTTGGTCCCTTGTAAGCTCCACACTGAGCATAATATGCCACCTCCTAGTCCGTTTAGACGGGAGACTCTTCAAAGACATCCGAACATGTTAACCTTAATATAATGTTTGTGAAAAAAGGTCTAAACTTTGAACACCATTTATGTCTATATTTATCTGTTTTGTAAAAAAAGGTCTAAACCTTGAAGTACCAATTTGGCTAATTAGATTGAAGGAGCTTATCTTGAAGATGGAAGAGGACTTAGCAATTGGGATGTTTTTTGTAGCACCAATGGTAAAAAAAGTTAAAAAACAATGTTCTTGATTGCTCCATTTGGTTTCCGAATTGATCAATTTGTGAAATATTTTAAGAGTAATTGGTTATAATCTTTTTCTAGGTAACATTGCAGATGGAGGAAATGGATATATAGCAGATGATGCTTATCATCATTACTTGGTATGAGCTCTCTGAATCAATTAAATTATAATAATGGTATAAAAGGTTATGTAAGTTTCTTTAAAAAAATTCGGCCCTTGTCATTGTAAGAAATCAAACCCCGACCTCATCATTACGAGTAAAGTTATGTAATATTTTCTAATGTACTAATTTGTAAAAATGCACAGGAAGACATAGAAATATTGCATTCACTTGGAGTTGATGCATACAGATTTTCAATTTCATGGACAAGGATTTTGCCCAGTAGGCTTCTTCTTTTTTATTAGATTGAAGTTGAAATAGTCAACATTGAGCTGCTGAATTTTCTTTTTTGGATAAAGCTAAAAATCATGTATTTGACTTTTCCAGAGGGCAGGTTTGGAGAAGTTAATCCTTCAGGGATATTATTTTATAATAACATTATTGATAATCTCCTCCTTAGAGGTAGCTATCATTATTTCCTTTTTTGTGTCATTATCAGTTTTGGAGAATTTTCTATTTTGGTACTAGTTGAATTGATTGATGATATATCTTTCCTGCAGGAATTAAACCATTTGTGATTATTCACCACTTTGATTACCCCCAAGAATTAGAGGCCATGTATGGTGGTTGGCTCAGTCCCTTAATGCAGTAAGTAAAGACCAACTTGGTCTTATATTTTGAATTGTGGATAATCACAACTAATAACATTATCCGTATTACTTTATTAGTAATTGACACATTTTGACTTTCTAAAACATTTAACAAGTTGATTGTAGGAATAGGACATGATTAGTGTTATTAGTTTTGGGATCATAAATAGACAAATATGAACATTTCAAAAGGGAGGAGGTATAGTACTATTTTACGTCCATGATCGAACATTTACATATCAAATGAGTCTTTTCTAGTTTGTGTGATATAAATGTAAAAGGAGAGAAAATTAGCCATTTCATGATGTTAAATATTCGAGTAGGCTCATCCATTTTAGTACTACATAACATTCAAATATGCAATTCAAACCGAAATTAAAAATCAGGCATCTTCATATCATTCTCTCAATCGTGAGTAATGTCTCTCAAAGATCAAGTATAAGTTCAAACATTTATTGTTTTCAGCATTTCAAATAGACATCTAGAGAAATGGTTTGACATCATATGTGCTATTTCCATGACATCATATGTGCTTTTTCCAACAAGTACACATTTATATAACTTCTTTCACCATTTTCATTGTAGAAATATCTTGATTTGTGGCTGCAAGCTAATCTTATAACACCCATTCTTATTTGTCTTTTAAATGAACACAAATAGCATTAATATGAAAGTATAACTGATATTTTGAAAACTTGTTCATATCTTCACTGAAGTGTTTTGAAAAGTTTTATTGTTTATCTCTTTAAGCTTGAAAAGAGAGGATATTAACATTCATTATTGTCCACTTGCAGGGAAGACTTTGTTTATTTTGCTGAAACATGTTTCAAGAACTTTGGTGATAGAGTTAAATACTGGACAACGATCAATGAGCCAAACACTTTTTCTGAGATGGCTTACGAAAGGGGAGTTTACCCACCTGGTCATTGCTCACCACCATTTGGGAATTGTTCAGCTGGAAATTCAGATATTGAACCTCTAATCGCAGTTCACAATATGATGTTGGCTCATGGAAAAGCCGTTAAAGTATACCGCGAGCGATTTCAGGTAAGCATTGTTCGTCGCATAGATATGACTCAGTGGGTAACTGTTCATAATAATTTTAATGTAAGCACAATTTGAATGTTTTGCAGGCAAAACAAGGGGGAATAATAGGAATCACTGCTAATGCATACATGTATGAGCCACTGACCGATGATGAAATTGGTAAAGCTGCAGCAGAGAGATTACTGGCATTCACAGTGGCTTGGTAGGTTTTACCTTTAACTAGTTTTTATTCCTTCCGTATCTCTAATAAGAGAAAAAAAAAATCTTGGCCTATGTATGAGGCTATGAGGGATGTTTATTGTACATTTTACTTGTGGAAATATGCGTTTTTTGTTGTAATAAAATAGGGAAAGATATTTAGAGCATTTTTTGCTGATTTTTGAAGGAGCTAATAAGCTTCCATTTTTAAGATGGAAAATAGCGCAAAAGGTTCTGCTTTTGTTTGATTCAGAAAGAAGCTTGTTCCTCTTGGTTCGACCATGGTTTTTGAGTTAGAACTTAATAAACCATATGAGACAAATTGTCGAATATTTATTTGTGTCGTTCAATTATCATACACCAAACCTGATCTAGAAATGAAAGAGAATGTGAAAAAGCGCTATCATTTTTGTCAATTCAGTAATAACAATGTGGACAGTACTGGTATTAAGCTTGAGCCGATGCAGGGTTTTGGATCCCGTAGTATTTGGAGAATACCCTCCAGAAATGCAACGAATTCATGGGAAGGAACTTCCGAAGTTCACCTCAGAAGAGAAGATGATGATGAAAGATAGTGTTGATTTCATTGGAATAAATCATTACGCAACTCTGTACGCCAAGGATTGCATCTACTCCACCTGCAAATGTGATCCTCTGGATTCTACTTGTGTTCCTGGAGGAGACCGCCCTATCCGGGGCTTTGCCTCCTCTGTAGGTGATCGAAATGGCATACCCATTGGAGAGCCGGTAACAAAATTTTGCCATCTTCTTACGACTAGCTATATCTTCAATGTTTTATGTTGTTTTTCCTATATCATTTTGGAGAATAAGATCATAGTTTCATTCCATTAATAGCATCTTTTTCGTAATTTTTTACTCAGACGGGAATGGCAAGATTTTTCGTTGTACCAAGAGGAATGGAGGGAATGGTAGACTATGTTAAAAACAGATATCATAACAAGCCAATGTTTATCACTGAAAACGGTACATATCACCAGCATCTTATCTTGTGAATGAGATAGACTCCAGGGAGGAAGTAGTGAACTATGTTGTGATTGTTGTCTCATTATTACACTTTCAGGTTATTCATCGCCAAACAACCCAGTACAAATTAATGAAATAAAGGATGATCATAAGCGAGTTGAGTATCACAAGGCATACCTTTCATATTTGTCTCAAGCTATGAGGTAAGGGGCGTATACTTCCACTCTCCTCTGTCAATGCCAAGTAAAAATAAATGTTAACTCCTTATTTAACCTTTATTTACTTTCATTATATTGATAGTAATGGTGCTGATGTTCGTGGCTATTTTATCTGGAGCTTGATGGATAATTTCGAGTGGAATTTAGGTTACAAAGTGAAGTTTGGACTTTATTATGTTGATCATCGAACATCACATCGAATACCACGGTTGTCATCTGTGTGGTACAAAGACTTCCTTAGCAATAATGCAAACGCCAAAACTGGAGTTCTGTTAAACAACAGAGATGGTATTAATTCCCCGTCTCAAGTTACTCGAGCAGAAGCATGAAAGATGTACATAGAAGTACATAAGATTTGCCGTGAGAAAGTGTAGTTTAGATCATTGATTTTGCGATTGTTCTCCATTCATTGTGATTATGTATTTACACAATTTTATACATAGATTTTAGCAGCATTTGAACTGAACCTGATCCATGACTTTAATAGTGCAAATGTTCTCATACTTCTGGTGCTTCTCAAGTTTTCGAGTTGCAACTATATTGAACAATTGAAAGTGGTAGCAGAGATTTTCGAGTCAAGGAAAGTAATGCTATTCATAATTTTCCAGTATAGACATGGTTCAATCATTTGTTATAGATTAATCTCGACACATCTTCTAAAATGACTCGAGCCTAGCTCAAGACTTGACTTGTTTATAATTTCAACCTATTAACTTGTTGATACATTATTCTAGTTATTGACTATAAGACTATATACAATGGTTGAGTTTAATACACAAAATTGGAGTTGAATGCATGCAATGGTGTGGTTTAATGCAAGAGTTGAAACATGTGGAATTGAGCAAGGTTGAAATGTTTCAACCAGTTGAAAACCAAAAATGTGGGGTATTGGTAGAGTCGGTTTCGGTCCATTAATCAATTGTTAATGGATGTTCATTAAAGAATACTTTTTATATAATTTCTGAATCGATCGAGATATTGCAAATTAATGCTTATGCGTGAAAGAAAGTCCAAACAAAACTAATTCATTCTTCTGAGCTCAAAAATCTACATCACTTTCTCTCCTAATAATTTGAGATTTCAATCAACCTTCCATGAATTCATTTTCGAGCAAAAATCGCTTGGAAATAATTTCAATCAATGAAGCCAAAAGTGGATGAAGAAGATGAAACCAGTCTTCAAAGTGAAGAGGACGAGAAGATAAAGGACAAAATTCGAGGTATTTTTTTATAGTTTTTTTTTGTTGCATGTTATTTTAATTATATATCAAACGTAATTTTTAGTTTTTGATTAATTTTGTTAGACCTAATTTTCAATTTTGGTTAATTTGATTAATATGAACCCTCACTTTAGATTTTGGTGAATTGATTGATGTATTAGCAATATTTCAATTTTGGTTAATTCGATTGATATATGAACCCTAACTAGCAATTTTGGTTAATTCCATTAGTATATAGCTTAATTTTGTAATTTAGGTTAATTCGATTGATGTATTAGCTTGTCAAAAAAAAATAGATGTGGAAAGAATAAGGCATAGATGCTCCGTCAAAGTTGTTGGACGGGGAAAATTGAAATTGCACGAAACAAAGGAATCGAGAACAGCGTCTGGCGGGGTTTGGAAGTAATTTTAAAAATCCATGGCGAAGACAATCCCATCCTATTTTACTTCTTGGATAATGCAGAATTTTGAGCGTGATGGAATGAAAATTAGATTGTTCAAAAATAAAGTATTGAAGATAACAAAAAAAGATGTTGCCAGCATTTACAAATTGCCAAATGGGAAGAAAAGAGTTAATCTGAAGAGTGTTAAGAAGAAGGCATGACAAATTGAGGTTGAGTTGGTCTCAAAATGCAGCTCAAATCAGCAAAATTCAAGTAAAAGAATTTAAGCAGCTATGGATAATAATATTGAAGATGACAATTTATGGGTCAATTTATGATTCTATTTCTTAAATCTCTTAGGTTCTATGTCCCTGAGGACTCGAGAATTAAGTATCAACTTAGAGGTATGTACATGGTGAATAGGCGATCAAGACTATGACTGGTGTGGACACGTATTGCACCATCTACCAAAGGGTATCAAGAACAAATTTGACAAATATCCAAAGGCCAACTTTCACTTCCTTTTGGTAAGTACAATGAATTATCAAGATTATGACCAATAATAAAAATATTTTGTTGACAAAGTTTCACTTCATTACTTAATCAAATAGGTTGGTTGTGTTATTAATGTCATGTGTTAATTATTTATCTTTATATTATTAATCGATATTGTTGTTGATTCTGATGCTTGCATTTACTTGAATGTCATTTAGATGCCCAGTTATTGAAAGTATATGGTGTTTATTTAGCGGTGTCATTGTAGTTGTTCGCGTTAGTGCTTTGTACCATTACTTGAATGTGCATTGGGTACTAGTTATTGAAAGTATGTGGTGCATATTTTGGCGGTGCCATTGTAGTTGTTTAGCGTTGATGCTTTGTGCATTACTTAATGTGCATTGAATTGCTAGTTATTGAAGTATGTGGTGCTTATTTTGCGGTTCCATTGTAGTTGTTTTGACATTGAATGCTTGTGCCGTGCCAGATATTGCATTAAGGTATAGTTATTGAAAGTATATGGTGCATATTTTGGCGGTGCCATTGTAGTTGTTTCATATTGATACTGTACCATTACAGATTAACTACTGGGATCGTATAGGCAAAGGAAGTCCATTGGGGATGGGAAAGTTCACACCACCAACTTGTCATGGATGGGATGTCAAAAAGGTCAAAAAATCTATGGCTAAATTTGAAACTGATGAGCGCAGATAGAGTTGAAGAAGGGTGACCATCGCGATAGATGATAGGAGCGAATCAATATAACCTGACAAATAATGAAAATGTGATTTGGCTTCAATCGAAGATGGTGATGCCATTGAATGCAGAAACATGCCATCCATCAATGGTAATTATAACATTTTAAAGTTTTAATATGTGAAAACTTGTATATAATTTTTTATATGTACCAATCTGATGTTAACATTATACAATTTGGTATGCAGATTCAAGAGTATGCCAGTTATTGTCGTACACACATAGATATCTTCATACTTGATACGAATATTCTAACCATTGAAGGCGGATGGAAAGACAGCATTTCACCAGCATTTAGGCATTATCATTCTGTTGTCGGTCATTAAACTTATAGGGTGTTTTCCGGACATGCATTCGAAAAATGTGTTGAACATCCATGAGAAGGTGTACGGCCAGTTTAAATCAAAAAGTAATGCGCAGCAGTACGCACATTTTCACCAATGATGGTTAAAGCCGACGAAACAACCTAATAATAACAAAAAAACCAAAACATCAAGCCAATGTAAATTGTTAACGAATTTGTTGAAAGTCAAAAAGTAGAAGGTATGTACCTAGTGGACGGTAAAGATGATTTGTCCGGAATGTTGTATCAAAGCATAAAACATCCCAGCGGCGTAGTCCGATCTCGCTGATTCCGTGACCCAAAATATACTAGAAATTTCTTCCTTCGGAATCCTTGAACGAATAGTAGTAATTTGGCTTAATTGATTCGTCTCTAAAAAACTCAAGTAAAGAAGTCCGCCTCCCATGTTTACCAACGATTTGTCTTTTCTTGGATAAGTGATTCTTTAAATCGATAGGGCGAGCAACATTCTCATCGCACTTGCTTGTGCGATTGAACGAATTGATATGATTGGTCGTTATACGACTTCGGCATGTCATTTCTACTTGCCCGGTGCGGCAAATGGATTAACTTCATGATTTAGCAAATGCGCGCTCGGTGGATGGATATCGTGGTTGTGATCTTATCCGCATAGATCTTATAAAGATAAGTGGAACTTCGTTTGAATTTTAATTGGGCTTTCTGACAGCATCGACTTTAGAACTTCATTACCTTTTCCATCTCGGCATGTAACACTATCAATGAAGATTTATTTGCTAGATTATTGAATATTTCTTTTAAAATCCATTCTGTTCTGAAGCGTGGTCTGTGATAATAATAATCGTCATTTTACGTCACTTTGTATCCTCTTTTTGCAACATTTATTTTGAATTTGAAAACCATTTTTCTTTCCATAAAATTTATACTCCTTTGTTAAGCATGACTTGTAATTAGAAATAAAATTTTCCATGACAATTCATAATCAGCATCATCATGAATAGGCTAAATGTTAGACTGACGGTAGGCGATAGTTGAGTAAACGATTCCATAGATTCAACAAAAAGCCTACAAACTAAAACAATAAGTTATAATTCACACATTTTTAAATATTTTAATTTGTAATTTCATCTACTGGTTGGGTCATGGAAATCAAAAGTGGCTTCTAATTTAAGCATCCAAGCCATTGAATCTGTTTTTACTTTGTTAACTGAATTTGGCATGTGAATGGACACTAACAACAATTATTCGTGTCCAATTTAGCTCCCAAATTGAAGTTTAGACATCTAGATTAGGGCAGCACATTTTTATCAAATGTACCAAAATAATCTAAACTCATATACTATTAATTATAAATTAGAGAGTTGATTGGGCCCAAATTAACAGTAAATACTAACAGAGAAAGATTTTTATAGTACAAACAATAATTAAATCGAAGAATTTCATCTACTAGTTGTAATTAACCAGTAAAAATAATCTAACATCATCTATTAATTACAAATTAGGGTTCAATTGAAGCTAAATTAACAATAAAAATTAATAATTTTATAATACAAACAATAATTAAAACGAAAGTGAACAAGATTAAAATTACAAAATCGAAATTAAAAAAAAATGTAAATTAAATTTTATATTACTCACGATTGAAGCGGACTACTTGTGGTAGGAAGGCATCATGGCGCCTCGATCCCAGGATCGCCGCCCGATCCCATTTCCTTGCTTGATCAATGAAGTGTATTGGGGAAGACTTTGTTGATAAATCAATTTGATTTCAATTTTATGATTTGAAGTATATATATAATTCACATGGTGTAATTTATTTTGAAGAAAATACTATTTAGCGCCCGCCCAATAACATAATAGCAGAAAAACCGCCTCAGTGAACTTAATGGACCACTTTGCAAATTCTCATGAGCCGCTAACTTTCCGCTGTGGTAGGGTTGGTTTTATGAGGAGAGAGAATAGAGATAAGGTGGTGGATAAGGTGTGTTGAATTGTGTGATTGGTTGGGGATTTTCATTTATCTTAATAAGGTTTGTTGAATTATGATCGGTTGGGATTCAGTAATCAAACACATGGGAGGACATACTTGAATCTTGTCATTCTTGAAATAAACGTGATTGTTGTTCAAGTAAAGAGTCTACCAACTCGAATTGTTGTTGGAACTCTTCAATGTTAAACTCGAAAGGTGATGGATTCATACTAGGAGAGAGAAGTAAATATTTGAGTATTTATTTTTGAATAAAAATTGGGATACGACTTGTATTTTGATTTGTGATATTTATAGTGTAAGATTGTCGGATTTTAAACATTCAACTTAATCATATATGATCGAAAGATAAAGTCTGGTGAGATACTAGATATTATTCTCATGTCACATTCATTGTCTTCCACTTATTACTTTTGTTAAGTAAATTATGGATGTTACAATTATGGACGGATTTCAAATCTAATATTTACCAAATTGAATTAGTAGATGGGTGTGATTAAGTCATTATTGTCTAGGTTAGTGTGAATGGGTATGGTCTTGTCATTGTGAAGTAACGCATGTAGGAACCCAATAATATTCAGAAAAGTAAACACACCACACAAATTATTCCAGAACATTATGCCCAAATCGAAAATACTAATTAAGCACACTCAAAACATAAAATTAATTATCAAACAATTCACTTGTGAGAATGTATAGAAGATGTCAAGAATGAAATTGTGCGAAATAATTTTTATGTTATATATTATTGAATGAATTACAACAACTATTTATAATGTATACAACAATCTATACAAGGAAAGTCATTTAAACCTCTAATAGCTATAATATCAAAGAATGAATCAAATAAAATCTTTCCTAATATGAAACTAACGGTTAAATAATTCTATATTCCCCTTCAAGCTAGACCATATATATTGATGAGTCCAAGCTTGCTCAGTAAATAAATAACGTCTTCTCGAATAGTCCTTTTGTCAAAATATCGGGTGATTGTTGTCCCGTTGGTATATGTTCCATTTGACCAAAAAATTGATTTAATATCAGCAATAATCAACTTTTCTTTTGTATGCCACTTTTATCCACCCTCGCCTCCCCGAGACTTTCTGACCACAATTTGGCTAACATTGTGTAGCGTCGCTCTCACTTCCCAATCCATAAAACCCAAACTTTTCCCCACTAAGCTTTCCCCACGAACTTTCTGACCACAATTTAACTGCTTTGACATTGGTGGTTGAGTCATCAGCTGAAAAAGACAGAGATATGAAGTGCGATGGAGTGTATCAAAAAAAATTGGTGGTTGAGTGGCTTCGAAGGGAAAGTTCTGGGGAGAAAGTTCAAGGGGGTAGGGGTGGGGAATAGAAATGGAGAATAATTTGAGCTTACACAAAATAGTTAACAACTTGCTTACAAAGGGAGTAAAAATATAGAGATTACACAAAATAACCTTGTTTAATCCATAAAACATCTCCTTTGAATTTTCATTTTTTATATTAATATTAGGGGAGTAAAATTACTAAAATACCATTAATTTAAGATGGAAGGACAAAAATAATACATTTAATGGCGGCCCAATGAGTTGGATAGATTACATAACTGCAGCGATTCAATGGTCTAACACGCTATAAGCAAAGTGCTTACAAATATTTTGTAAGCTCATGGCCCAGGCTCGGAGGTAGGGTTGGGTGTGTCAAAAGAAGAAATTTGTGGTTGGTAAAAGTTCAGGAGGGAAGTTTAGGGGGAAGGGGTGGGGGTAGAGTAGGGTGTACCGAAGAAGAAAGTGGTGGGTTTTATTCTAATTATGTTAAATATTTTAAATGTGCCCCCTATACTTTAGTTTAGTATTAGGGGTAAAGTAGTCATTTTATTGTTTAAAATTGAAATAATAGGTCCAAGAGGCATTCGAAGAAGCGTGTAACGACCCATGCAATTGCTTTGAGAGTTGGGACCGTCATCCAACTGAATAAGCAGTCGCTGACGATGGATGGCGATAAAATGAGCTTACGTTCACGTGAAATAATAAAAAATAATACAAGCTCGTCCGTGGGTGGTAACGGCTCTTCTGACAGCTTTTAAAGTAATAATATAAATACAACATCGAACCACTTGTTTTACAACTCGAGACAACAATAATTATTACGTACAACAAACTCCAAAAAGAATATAAAGAATATAGTGATGAGGTCTTGATCCACCATCGCCCTTTCATGGTCTGCCTTCTCGACTTGATACATCTCGGTCATCATAATGGCCTGGCGTAAGCAGCTAATAGGGAAATAGGGAATTGACTAAAAAGGCGAGTGAATACAAATATTATAGAAGTTAACCTACCACTCATATAAACAAGGATAATTCAAGACCACTTACCTATTTAATTATCAGCGCCGAGTTATATTTAATATGCTCCTCTCGACAAGATAAATCTTTCCTTGTGGCTTTCCGATTAACGAACAAATCCTTCGTTAACAACACTCCTGTTACACCTTAATCACATGAGATATCTCTCTGTTTTTTATCTTCCTTAAGTATAGCTAATTCTGGAAACGATATACAGCTGTTGTCTACGACATCGCTTAACTTTCGAGCATCTGGCGGCTTCGGCCATATCTTTGGATTCCGCTTAAGAATTACTCTTGAGTTATAGTCATACGCCTCACATGACATCTAAATGTTTCTTGCTTAAGAACATCAAATCGATATCATTATCTTAATACAAGCGAGGAGCGTATATCCTAAATCAAGATAGCAAGTACGGGATTATCTCCCCAGATTCTTCATTTAGTCTACGGGCTTTATTCACCTGATGGTATCAGCGTCGTGGTTAGATGTAACCTATATACTAACACGTTTGAATCCAACTTTCCCATGTATATAAAATATCATCAACATCATCTATAGGTTATATAAGCGTCGGGTTTATAATTTTATACTAATGCCTCGTTCAAAAGTTATCTCGATCATTCACTTGACTCGACTTTTAACCTTAAAGGATATACTTGATTAATACGACCTAGGATCCCACAAGAAAAATCGATAATATTATCAATAATCAACGAAACCTAATTCGACATAATTTAAATCAGGGGCAACATCTAGTATAATCGACCTGATGTTCATAACCGATTAAAGGTCATAAAAATAGCAGTTACTCTGACACCATAGAAATTTAAATAACATGTGAGGAATACAAAGTCTCGATAAGGCACGCGTCACCCGGAATAAAATCTGAGAGACTTCGACAAACGACTATAACTCTAGTCGTCAAATATATAAACTTCGTATCTCCTTTATACCGACCTCTAATCGTATGTTCAATCCGATACACTGCGGGAATGGACGATATTTGATAAATCTTGCACTTATCACAGTAGTATAAGGCCCAGCCTTAACAAATACACGCAACAAAGTGATAATATAGTCTGTACTTATACGAAAGTATAAAATAGCAAACAATCTGTATGTAAAGTGATAATAGATCTAACAACATATACGAAGTATAAAATGACACCGACGATACACGTAGCAAAGTGATAATAGATCTCGCTGCTTGTACCGAAGTATAAGGCCCAGCATGACGATGCGCATAGAAAGTGATAATAGATCTCGGCCGCTTATGCGAGTATAAAGATAGCGGCGTCACGTATCACGGAAGGAAGGAGGTCGCTTTAACCGCAATCGTCAGTATAGAGATTGAATCACGGCCAGTGCGCCTCGAAGTCGCAGCATGCTCCGACTGACACCTCTGACTAACCAACTACTCTACTCCCCAAAACAATATCCAGCCTTTGCGACTAAAACATCTCGCAATCATAAATCCAATCCCAATGCTTAAATGAGGCCCGCGAAATCACATAAGTCTTAAACGAAAGAATACTTGATTGCCGACAAATACAAAATCAAAAATCTTGACAAGGCCACGAACACAAGAATCATAAGTTGGGGTTGAGCTGTACTTACCTCGAAGCAAATCTTTAAAGCCCACTTGAAATATAATCGCTTATAGTAAGTAACATGGCTCGCTGAATGAATCGCATATTCATACATGATAACATGTATATCATTCTATAATCGTACAGCGATGACATGTATATCATTCTCACATAATCGTACCCATGATGACATGTTCATACAATTTAAAGTAAATGCATTAAAAAGTAGCACCCGTGAGATAGAAATCTTTACTTGGTTACGCAAATAAGCTTGTCTGTCTAATGGAATCAATTAATCGCTTCCCGTTCGATCTAATCAAAACACCCGAAAATATAATTACTACTCATAAAAATTTTAACCACCTTGGTTAATTCAGGACTTTTCAACCCATTTTAGTACAAATTAACAACAAATGGGTGCTAATTATGTTCAAGACGCTATTAAAATAGCGAATTTCATTATGCGACTAAATCCATGTCGATTGACACCTTAACGAAAATACTAACATTTTCAACCAATTTCAATCAACTGATATATCAACTTTTCCAACTAATCGAACCCGTTTCTAACATTGCCGAATCCCAGCCCGTTCTTACTCAAAATCTAATAAACTAATTTCAGCATATATTCCTCAATGACATAATTCATAATTTCCACCTCGAAACAATCATGATAAGGTCCAATAACATATTTATACTCTCAGCAAACATTTTAGAAAAAAGAGAAATCATTGAAGTCAACTCAAAAGTCAACTCAGCTATCCTGATACTTTCTACCCCCAAAATCGGTGTATCATCTCGTATCGCATAATCTAAGCTAGATAATAATTATATTCAATAATATCTCATAAAACAGTCAACCCAAAATTTCAAAAGTCAACGGCCTAAAAAGCTCGAAAATTCCACATCAAACACGTAATTTCAACTCAAGAATAACTAATTTAGAACCCAAGAATCGATTGGAGCAATAAAATTCGAAATACAAAAAGTCAATGAAAAAGTCAACTCGGGCGAACTCACAAAATATTCAACAAGATCGGACCTTTTACAGCAAACGTAAGAGGGCGATGAGGAAACTTCTCCAAAAATTTGAGGTCAAAGGCTTTGCGAGATGGAGGAGAAGTCGAAGAAAAAAGAAAATCGAGGGGGGAGGAGGCCGATCGGTCACGTGAAGGGAAGGAGAAGAAGTGGGCTATGGTGTTTTGGGCCTTATTTGATGATTAAGTAAGTGGGTTGGCCCGATAGTCAATAGGTGGAAACCAGACATTAATTCGATCGATACCTCTGGGTTTCAAGCTTATACAAACTGACCAAACTTGACGTTAATATTTCACACTCAGATTATATTACCACCCAAATAATATCATTACCCGTTTAGATTACAACTTTAAAATTCTAAATACCGAAATGTGCTACTGACGACCGATTAAGTAGTATTTCGGCTATTGACTTGAAATTTTTGATTTCTCCTCAAATAATCCGCAGAGGCAACTAGTATGCTCTTACGGTAATATTGATGCGAAGCAGGTTATTACGTGATAGTTCGGGGGCAAGTTGAAAATTAAGCGATGATTCAATTGTGGCTTGACTAATTAGCTAATATTTAATAAGTCAGTCAACTTTCACGTGTTTTGTTCGTTCATGTTGAACTGAATTATGAGCAATACTAATAGCTCATTGATTATCATGGAAATATAGTTGTATGGGAGGACGTCATTAGGGTATTTTAGCTCTTCGCCTGATCTCTTTATCGAACTACTTTACAAACATCATGAGCCATTGGTCTGATTAATAGCCTACCTTACTCTAGCTTCTACGTTTGTTTCTTATTCCTCTCCGTATAGCAAGGGTTCCCAGTCAATACTCCCTCGTTCCAACTTTCTTGATCTTTCCTAGTTATTCTAGTCATTTGTACATAGATTAAGAAAAAATAAAAATAGTCAAAATATACATTGAAAATATAGAATGACAATTAATTGAAACTATATAATTGATTGGTTGATAATTTAATAAGAAAAATAGTCAAAAAAGTACATTGAAAATGTAAAAGTACAATTTTCAATGCTAGAAAGACAAGTATTTTGAAACAAAAATTTAATTTAGAAAGGCAGTAAAGAATAGCGGGAGCGAGAATACGGTAACCGGTTGATCTCATCATCAATGACCTTGTCAATACGCATCGTTGAATACTTTAATTCTTTTGTCATATGATATTACAAAGATAGACGCCTTTCTGCAGTGATTCTTGGTCTCCAGCAGAAGATTGCATGCTTGACCTCGAGGTGCTTTTTGACACGGGTTGTGCGTATTTGGGATTTATGGGATTAAAATAACAATTATAAAAGAGCGTATTTAAGAAGTTACATGAATATAATAAAAAATAACATACAAGTATGTACCTTTCTTTAAAGGTTCTTGTTGAATAAATCTAAGGGGAGACTACAAACAATCAACATAGATTGTCTCTGAATAGTAGCTGACGTATGAGAGCGAACCGCTAGTGAGCTTTACTAGAGGCTATTTAAAATATTAAATTGTAGACGAGATTGGGCGAAGAATTGATGAAATTTTAATTCTTATACTCAACCTTGAAGGGGTGGAGAGAGAGTTACCAGCTTTAAAGTTGGAATAATTGGTGCGAAGTTTTTAAATGCACCAGTGGCGTTTATATAGAACAAAATCCCTACTTTTAAGGCATTTTAAGAGATGTGGTGAAACTCTTCCACCTCCTTAAGAATATCCTAGAAATCTTCTAAAAAGAATATTCTAGAACTCTGCTCTCCCACTCGGTTTGTGCGCTATGGGGTAATTTCCAACCCAATTGGAATTCGCCCAATATTCTTATCTGATTATATTTTAAACCGGAAGTTATAATCATTATTAGTTGGTTTTAGTTGTCATATGACCTCTTAGGCTCGTCGAAATTAGCAATATATTAATTTATGTTTAACGGCCAATTTAATATATAGATTATGGCTACAATGTGGTCATGCTTGTATAAAAATTGATGAGTTACCCTATTATATTAATTGTCCAGCAATTAACATGTCGAACTTATTATTATTTGAAATGTAATGTCGGTTGTACAATCTAATTGTTCAACGGGAACATATTGAGATATAACATCTCATATTTCAATAATCAGCTAGCCATGGGCCGATTGTATGCTTGATCAACACTGTCAGATACATTTGACATGATCCCTCATACGCGATTTCCAACAGTCAAGCTATGGTAAGATTTGTGTTACCAAACTCTTGCATCTGTACTTTTCTTGGTGGTATGGAGTGATGTGATCTCGATATAGTGGCAGGCCCAGCCGTTAAATCACCATCGAGTTCTCGAGGCGTGAAATCCTAAACCGTTATATCCGGTTGTACAAATTTCATCTTCTGTACAAGATTTCACAACTACACTTGTAGTGTAAAGAACTTCAGTCTTTTGCCGTCCTCACATTCTGAGGAAGGCGTTTAGACTAAAGGTCAAAGTACTACTCTTGTAAAGTGAAACCTTGAGTCACCCAGTCTAGGAATCGTCATTTTAACATGAAGTTCTATGAGAAGCTTGTTAGGGCGGATATCTGTTGATCTTAAAAGTTGTCATGGCGGTCAATGTCGGTATCCGCGATTTGAAGTCATTCCAGCCATATACCTATGTGATTGGTAGGTAAAAGTTCTCCGCCGATCGAAGCATTGATCGGACAATCGGCACATACTAATCGATGGTACATTCGGCCAGGTGAACAGGTGGGGACACTGATATCATTATTTTCTAGACTTGATAGACAGGTTTCTTGTTTGAGTCATTAACTCCAAAGACATCTCTAGAAAACTCTATATTACAAATGGAATAAATTTCATTACTGATAGTAATGATACATACACATTATATGTATTGATCATTTTATTTAAAAGCAAATGATATGTTTATTGAACTTGGAAGCTTAAAATTTCAATCATTGTCTTCTGATTAGTTATGACATATATAAAAGAAAATAGCTCCCATTAAGACTAAGACCGCTCAAGCGTGTCCCTTAGGACCCGGTACTATACATGTTATAAATGCTTTGCTTTGAGGTAGTGGTTTGGTTAGGGATCGCTTCGTGCGTCGGTCGAACCTTACATATCACAACATCTCTATCGGTTATTTCCCGAATCGAGATGATACTTCACGAGTACATTCTAGGATCTATGATGTGATCGTGGTTCATAGCTTGAGTTATTGCTCCGGTGTGTCGCGATATAACTCCTGTTGGACGCTGATGCTAGGTACTACTCGAGTTCATTCACGAATTTCTTGATCCAGCCGAGAACTTGCCGTAGCCGGAAGCTTCTGATATGCGAGCTTACGTTGTCGAGTCAACTCTGAGTGCGCCTGGCTGGCTGATGCGCAAGACACTCCGCCGCCGTTCGGGCAAAATACAAGCAGTTGAGATCGACTACTCGTCTCTGTCGGTTTAGGCCAGCATCGGTGTAACCTACTTAACTTCATTATCCCCGCTGTCTAGCAACATATCTTTAGTCGCCGTGAAGTAGTTAAGTATGGCCTTGATAGTCGATTGATTTTCACGGACATGATTGGCTCTTCCTTAACTTCTATTTTCAGGCGTCTGATACATACGGACATGTACATAACATGGCATACATGATGGATCCACCACAAATGATGCATAAGGAACATCACTTTCAAATCCTTTTATAACTTCGGTCGTTTGTGGACAATTCCGGGCGGCTAAGAGTAATGTCATACCATTAGAGGTTTCCTTTCTTGGAATTATTCATGCCCAAATCTTTTTCAACACTATATCGATATAAGTGTTTTGTCTTAATCCAATAAGCCTTTAGATCAATTTCTATGGATCTTAATTCAAAGAATATATTGAGCTACTCTAAGTCTTTCATGAAACACCCTTAGCCGTGAGCAGCCAGTTGACATGGGTATGTGGATTTCTATGATCGATTATGCAAATACAATCGGGACTATAAATGCGATGTTGATACAGCCCCAACAGCTTCTTGTATAGACAGAATCTTCGTTCTTAATCATACCAAACTCTTTGATTGACTCATTAAAAGCGAAGATTCCAACTCTGGATCACGTGCTTAAGTCCGTAAATGGATCTTTGTAGCTTGCGTACATATAGGTCCCACTTGGACATATAAAGCTTGGAGGTTGTGTCATGTGCATCTCCTCTAGATTCCGTTAAGGAGTGTAATCTTTACATCATCTGCCGAGATCTCATAATCATAATAGCGGCAATGGCTAAGATAATCCGAATGAATTTAAACTTTACAACTAGGGAGAAGGTTTAAATTAAATAATCGATTCCTTGAATCTGTTTTGAACAGCTACAAATACAGCCTTATAAACATGAACATTTCCATCTTATCTAGTTCGTTTAAAACCCATTTGCATTTGATAAGGTCTAGCACATTCGGGTAGATCATTGATGTCCAAACATTATTTTGGTACATTGAATACATCTCGGATTCGTGGCTATAAGCCGTTAAATGACTTTGGTTCTTTAAAGCCTTCGTACAAAGAGAATTTAAGCATTCGCCACTTTCAATTAAGAAAGATTCCCATTACCATTTATCGAGTTCTTGACGGGTTTTATCTTATCTCCCCCAAGGGTAGTGTGAGTGCAGGTTGGCTCGATCGCGGTTTCAGTAGGTCGAGTTCTTCCTACATATAAGAGGAGGCTACGCCTCTGGCCGAATCGATCGCGTTCAGCGTTGACTTAAATCCATTATCTTGAACAATTTCATGATTCTCACTTCTTTTATATCTCTTGACTAGAGTATTCCTTCTCGAGAAAAAGCGTCGTCTCTTTACTGATGAAAATCTTGTTCTTATGGCGAGGTACAAATAATACCCTATGATTTCTTTTTGGATAACCAATGAAATAGCATTTCTCGAATTTAGGTCAGTTCGTCCTTATTCAATTTCTTGACATAAACCCCGATTACCTCGAATCCTCATGTGACCTATCTTGGGGCCCGGTTCCCGAAACCACGTAGCATGTGGGAATTAACGCGATTGATTTAGTTGAATATTTATTTAGTATGTGCATGGCGGTTTGTAATGCGTATCCTCAAAATTATTTGGCAGGTTAAGGGATGTGCTTTCGTCATGGATCGAACCATATCGATAGTGTTCGATTTCTCGCTGGATAGACCATTATGTTGAGGTGTTAGCGGGGAGTGAAATTTGTGATCTGATACCATATTCTTTAAGATGTGCTTGGAAATACATAGCTTAAGTATTCTCACTTTCTGTCGGATCGGAGGGCAACCCAATCATTTTATTGAGTTGGTTACCGGCTTCTTCTGAAACTCCTTGAACTTTTCAAAAAGCTTCATTTTATGCTTGATGAATATAGCAACATATCTCTTGTGAGTCATTAGTAGTGATGAAGTAGATAACACTCCTCGGCGAGTATTCGTTGGTCATGTGTCCAATATGTATGATTCCCGATAAATCACATTTGCCACCGCTCGTTCAGTGAAAGGTGATTTAGTAATCTTTGCGTAAGCAACATGATTAGCATTGATCATATGGTTCAAAAGTAGATGATGTAGGAATTCCATTGATATGCAATTTAGCAATGTGTTTTATCCTTATCGACCCAATCTGATACCCACCGAATAAGAGGATTGAGTCATTTGGCTTATTCCTCTTTATTATTTATGTTGTAGGTCTTAATATTTGTAACCAATACATAGAGACCATCCTGATGAGATATCGTACCGTATACTATACTATTTCGAGTAATGAAACAACCACTTTCATTAATAGAAAAGTAATAGCCATCATTTTTCGGTTGAAGCTGAAATGATGTTCTATTGAAAATAGATGCGTTGTAGACATTGTTTAGTTTAATTACCATTCTTGTTGGTAAACTTAAACAAAGGTGAATCTGCGCTTGATAGCGACAACTTTTGCTCCGTTGTCTAAGCGCTGGTCTATTTTGTCTCATTACCTTTCAATACATTATTAGATCGCACATTTTTTGCAAATGTGAGGTGCCCATCTGGTGTCTACTAGCACCCGTGTGTCAAGTGAAGAATCAGTGAGTCTGACATAAATATCTATAACCCAGTGGCAGGTAATGTCATTTTCCATTGTATTTATTATCATTCCATGATTCATTACTGTCGTTAGAATGGAAAGAAGTGTCATGCATATTGCATTTCTCAAGTAGAGCGGAGTATATTAAGAGTTAACATCCGTAGGGGCCTATTAGACTATAGCAAAGATATGTAGAAATAAGGGCAAAATGTATGACAATCATTCATGTTCTTGTGTTCTTACGTTGACTTCTTCATGAATATTATGGTTCATTCCTCCTTTAGTCATTTTAACTTGGTCATTTACTCCAATTGTTAAATGATACGTGAAGTCAATTTTTAATCAATATATACAGGGGTATAATGGTCATTTGACATATAAAATTTTAATAAAATGAGGAATATAATCGCCTTCCACTTTCCCATTGGCATCTGAATGGTATCTTTTGGCATTTAGTTGGATTCTTGATCGGGGCTTACTTGCTCTTGGCATCCTTAAGCTACGTATCCGTTAGCGATGTATTGCTCCTTCCAATAGCAGATCCGCTTTTCTTGTTAAATGGAATGCCACCGTTTTCACGACTTTCTTTTCGGGCCCGAAATACTGGTATTTTTCGCTGTTGATCCAACATTCTATTCGGAGCGGTTTTTGAACTTCATTCAGAAGGTTTTTCCTCATAATTCTATAGAAAACTAGGACATTGGATGTTGTAATCTGTTACTGAATGCAATGATTCATAGTTGTTTGATTTCTTAAAGAATTCTTGTGTTGAACTTCAATAGATATGTTCAGACACTAGATAGATGGAACAACATTGATTAACCTAATTTACAATGGTAACCTCAATATATATGTGCTCAAGGATGATGTTGGTTGGTTTCTAAATCCACAGCGTACCCGATTGTTGACATGTTACTCCATTCGGTCCGCTTTCTTGGGACTATGAACAATGCATGAAGCATGGTTCAATTTCTATGGTTTTAAATCCCGGTTGTGCGGGTTTTCGGGCAAAATGCATTCGGATGCCAAAAGATGCCATAGAGAGAAAGGGGAGGTGATTATATTCCTCATTTTTTATTTTTTTATTAACATTTTATATGTCAAATGACCATTGTACTCCTAGATATGTTGATTAAAAGTTGACTTCACAGAATATTTAACAATTGGAGTAAAAATGACCAAGTTAAAATGATTAGTGAGTGAATGGAACCATAATATTCATGAGTGAGTGAATGAGAACACAAGTAAACATGAGTGATGGTTCCGACCTTTTGCCCTAGAAATAATATAGCTTTAGTTATTCATGTCATAATATGTAATTCTAAAAATCATATAATATAATTAATACTTGTGCTTGATCAACAAAACACAAGTTTATATTACCGACCCATGAAATGTGTGTGTGTGTGATATATTTTGATATGATTTGATTAGTGCTATTTCGTACCCGTCAAGATCATCTTAACTAGAATTTCGTCACATAAAACTCCGATATTAGCGTCAACGACTTTGGGGAGCCAATTAGGATGGGTGACCCTGACTGGAAAGTTTCTCGGGGAGCATGTGGGTGAGGACAAAGCGTCTTTGGAGAAAGGCTCGTGATGGTTTGTGAGACGGTCCATGAAATCTAATAACGCCGACCGATGCGCCGGGCAGAGCGTGCAGTTTACCAATATTCTGTGACTAAGAATCGAGCGGCATCGCATACATTTCAATTCCTAATCATAGGTAGGTGCCCCGTCACTTGTCATGACTACCGTGACTCTTTATAGTCGCTAAGGTTCGTCTTAAAATTTGTATAGTGACTTAACATTCAGCCGAGACTGAGTCTGGCGGCAAATCACCGTTCAAGTAACGATCTACCCGACCTGATGCGGTTGGATGTTTATAGCCCGAGTCATGCATTTGGGAGGCGTACAAACACCGGAGTGGGAAAGAGCCTTAAAGTATAATCGTCTACCCGGCCGGTAGGTCCTTGTAAATGAGACTTCAAATCCAATTTTTAGAGTTGGTATATGATACTACTTAATTTATGGTGGAATTAGTTATATTTTAACTTGATCTTATAATTAAATTAAGCATATATATACACGGGAGCGATTATATATATGGCAGTTTATATATAACATAAAATTCTGATCATAAAATATAACAGCGATAAAGACTGTGATATTACCTATAAGATCTAGACTAGTTTTAGAAATATGCAGAGATGCACTAATGATGCCAATAAATGCATGCGAACAAAATTTGGAGTGTGATATTTTCAATTAATTATATTTACATTAAATAATAATAAATTAAAATCTCTCTGTCATTTATCTTAGGCAAGATTAATCGAGACCGTATTTCCTAAAAAATACACTAAGTCGTACAGTGGCTCTTCTTCTTATATATTATCTAATTAGATAATGGAATTTCTAATTATCTAATAAAAATTAAAGCATGTCATAAATAATAGATAAGAACCATATTTTAAAGACGCATATGATTCTAAAAAATATATGTCGTTGTATATTCATCAAATGATATATAATTTAATTTAAGTAAGTGTAATGTACTTAAAGCTATTTTAAGTGTTTAATAATTAATATTAAATAATAAGTATTTCTCAAAATACTATTTATTTAATTTTAATTCTATTATTAAATAAATTTAATTTCAGATTATATGTTATTAAGAAACTCGAATTATTAAATAATAATGGATTTATAATTTAATTAAATTAATTCGAATTATTAAATCTAATCAAATTAGAATTAATTAACTAATAGTCTTTATTTTAATTTAATATCGAATATTAATTAAAATAACTACCATCCAATTGAACTATTAAAAGTAGTAAAATTAAATTAATTAAATTAATTAAAACTAATTTCAATTTAAAATTAATTTAAAATAATTTTAATTAATATCGAAATATTAATTTGAGCAAAATTAGTTTAAAACAATTTAAAAACCAAAATAAAAGTCAAAACCGAAGCCCCGAATGGGTTGTTGACCCTTATTGACAAATTGACCCGAGAGACGAACTGCCGAGCCCATTAGGCTGGAATGTCGGCAGCGGTCGGGGCATACACAGCCAAGCGTCAGCTAATTTGAGCGTCCACCGCTGAAAGCGACAAAATAGGCGACATCGCCGCAGCGTCCTGAGTGACTTGGGCGGCGGGTGAAGTGGCGGTAGTCGGCGTGTCGGCTAAATGGTGTGCCATTAATGGCCGATCGGCCCAGTTGACTCGGTGTGATTCGAGAATATTCTTTTACGAAGCGATCGGTTTAATGGGTCGAAACACAAGCCCGATATAAATTGCAATGCCTACATTGCAGAAAGCAGATGCATTTGCCTTATTAATGGCGTAATCTTACATCACATTCATGGCTTATTTTGATTTGACTACATTAATTATTTTCGAAAATTATTAACAATTAATAATATTTAATTATTTAGTTAACATACTTCTACAATCTGAATTAAAAATTATCTAATTGCAATTCAAACATATAAAATTCATATTCAAAACACATAAACTAATTTCATGCATTTAATTATGTAATTACAAATGTAACTGGATACGATACCCTTTGTTGGGATTTATGGGATTAAGCCCAACAATTATAAGCGTAAGCAGGGATTACTGCGAATATAATAAAAACGATAGCATCTGAGTGTATGCGGCTTTCTTGAGGATTTGTAGCGGAATAAATCTGCGGAGACTACGAATAATCAGCGAACATTGTCTCATAATAGTCCCACGACAACGTAATAATGAGCCACCATTGAGCTTTCTTTAGAGTTATTTAAAATATTCATTTGTAAATTTAGATTAGGCGAGAAAAATTCAATGAAATTTTCCACCTACTACTTTCGTATGAGGGGGGAAGAAAATTGACAAAATTCCAGAATTGGGGCGAGTTTTCATCTACAAGTGACATTTATATAAGGCACAAAATCCACTACTTTTAAGGCATTTTAAGAGATATGGTGAAATTCTTCCACCTCACTTAAGAATATTCTAGAAATCTTCTAAAAGGGGTTACAGAACTTCAACTTCTCATTTCGGTTTATGCGCCCTGTGGGGTGATTTTAAACAATTGGAATTTAATACAGGTTATATTTTAAACCCACTTGATTATAATCGTATTATAGTTAGTTTTAGTTGTTGTGTTTGACCTCTTAACCTGAATCGTAATTACCCAGTATATTAATTTATGTTTAACCGAACATTAATATATGATTATGAATTTGTAATGAAATCAAATAAAACCCAAAAGTCGATGAGTTACCTAATATATTAATTTGCCAACCAATTAACATATATAGAACTTATTATTATTTAAATGTAATATTGGTTATACAATCTAATAATTGTTCAACGATATATTTATGAGATATAACATTCACCGTATTTCAATGATGCGTATCTTGGTTTATGCGACTTACGGCAAAGGCTATGCAGTGCTTGTGTGAGAGAGAGGGATGAGTTTCGGACTGATTGTTGATGCGTTATTTTGTTGAATACACTCGAATCACGGTCCTTGTTCGCTGTTCCCTTTATAATGTTCTTGTTGCATCCAAACATTCGTATGTCTTTTATAGATCCATTGTATATTTTCTTTCGTCTGAGAGATACTTGTTTACCAGGTACAATTTTCACCAAGAGATACTTAGGCATTCCTAGGTGTTTAACTTCAAATTACGATGCCAATTGCCTTTTAATCTTGTTGAGTTCTCCCACATTATTTCCTGTAACAATTATGTCATCAACATAGACTATTAAGATTGTTAGAGTATCATTATATAAATGATTAATAAACAAAGTATGATCGGTATGGGTTTGTTTTATAAGTTTTAATTCCACGAGAATGAAGTTTGAACCGTAGAGTGATTGGTTGAGCCCATAGAATTCAATTTCATGCATTAACCTAAATTCCTGAAGGTTGTATCATATATACTTTTTCCTCCAATTCACAATTAAGAAAGACATTTTTATATCAAGTTGGTGGAGTTCCCAATTTAAGTTTGTTGCAAGGGATAAGAAAACCCGGATTGTGTTTAGCTTTACAACTAGGCAAAGGTTTCACTGACATCGATATCATGGAGTGCGAGTAAATCTCTTACTCGCGGTCACGGCACTATATCTTTCAAGCTTCTCCTTTTTTAGTGTATTTGTGATGGTACATTTCAACCAACGATTTTTTCCCGGTGGTATTTTTATTTAGTCCCAAGTATTATGTTTACGTAATACTTTAGCACTAACTTCAAGAACAACTTTTCATTATGGGATCGAGAGAGCTTCGTAAAGCCTTGGGAATAATTATTTTGGAAAGACTGGAGGTAAAAGCTCGAAAAGACGATGACATATTAGTATAAGAAATATATCTTTTAATAGGGTGTTTAATTCTTGTACCTGAAGGACAATAGGAACATCTAAATCAGATTCAGTGTCAGGAACATGGTTACCTGATTCCGGAGTTTCAATTACAGGGCCACACTCTTAGTTTTGCTGAGATTTCAAATTTTCATTTTTTCTTTGTCGAGTATTAACACAAAACTCAATTTTTCCAAGATTTTCATTTGTCTCACAATTTTCATTCTTGTCAACTTCCACTCATCGACTAAGGTAAACATCTTTCGAGTTTGCTGAATGTACAACTCTTGAGCTCTTGATATGCAGTAGTCATCGGACCAACCACTTCGACCCTTCAGCATTGTCTTTTTGTATGCACCTACCCAAACATTAATTCTTCTGTTGATATCACGTAATGACATACATTGTGTTTGAGTCATGTAAGGACCAATTGTTGAATTGTCGGTCACATATGCAGTAAATTTTTTTCAAAAATTGTCTCCCTTTTTTCCACTACCCAATCATTATCATTATTGAAGTGAAAATAACTAGATAGAAGAGTTTTATTTAGCTCGGTACCCCAAGCTCCATATTTGGAGTTTTTTTGAGGTAGGAAGCTAGTTGGAGTACATCATCATCATTTTCTAGAGATATTTGACTAGGAAACTCAGGAATTTATGTAGACCTACTACTAAAACGAGAAGTTAATTATTCCGGTGATGGTTGGGAGCTTTGGTTTTGCATATTGGAATACCCAAGATAATTATTTCCACCAGATTGTTGCCCATACTACATATATTGGTATGTATAGGGATATTGTATACCAAAAGTAGAATTTGGTGGCATAGAATTTGAATTTGGTGGTATAAAATTTGATTTGGTGACATCATAAACTGAGCTTGTATATTAGGCAGCATACATATATTTTTCGAATTTTCTGGATGTTAAATGTTGGGGTTTTGAGGTGGTTCATTAGGGAATATAAAATTTGAAGGATAATTATAATTTTGATTTGGATCCATGAAAGAAGTGGAGAAATTAGCAAAAAAGCTTGACAAAATGGAGAGAGAAAATCGAATTTTTTATTTGGTGTTCAAATCAAACAAACCTTGTCTCTATTTATTGATATTGAAAAATAAAAAATATTGGTAAAAAAATAAAAATTCAGTGAAATAATATGTCAAAAATGCCAAATAAAGGAGGATAATCAATATGGTGCAAAACTTTCATAAATGTCGGTCGTTAGGTTAGTCGGGGTTGACCGTGTCAATGCAAAACCTTGGCGTCGGCCGTCCAACATAAAATTCGTAAATGCTAGAATGCATATGTCTTCATCTGGGAGTACATTTGTCTTATGTATAGAAATATACAAATTTTTCGAGTATATTTCAGTAGTAAAATGGCCGGGACATACCGTATGGTGTAGGTTCGACTCATGTAGTAGCGAGAATACCGTATTGAAGTGGTTTAAAGGAAGCTGCAAATGCTTGGCCAGGTTGAAGCGCGTAAATGATTCGCCCACCGGAATCGCGAGGAACCTCGGGGGGCATTGGTGTGGCCGGTTTCACTTTTAGAAATATACAAATTTATCAACGTTAGAGTATATTTTGTTATCGTTTTGTGTTAATAGATTTATGGTAGAATGGCGAGGGGGACATCCCAATGCGTTGAAAAAATTGTTTTATATCGCTCGCGTTTGAATCTGTATATATGATCACTGTTTAAAAAAGGACCTGTGACAGCTTTTGTCGAAATACTTAGCGTTCATTGTTGAGATCAGATTAGTTTAATGAAGGGTAATTTAGTCATTGTAGCGTTCACTTCAAAACCACTGATCTTAACTACTTTATTTATCTCTGAGCAGAATTTTATTTGGTTACACACCTTTCATAGGCACCAGCGTTTCGATCTCCTTCGCCGTTTCCTGCATTTTCTTTAAATGCTGCCCAGTGGAGGTCTTAGGAAAAATATTTTACATGCAAATCTTGTGCGAAGAGATGCGTGAAGTAGGTTTCTCGGCAGAGAATCGCGGATGTGTTTTTATTGTTGTCCATTGCGTGTGTAAAGTGTTAAATTAGCGTTTTGATGTGTGTAGACTAAATTCACAGATTCGTTAAAGCCCGCGGATACCACAGCTGATGAAGCAATGACTGGCAGAAATATCATCGGCGTGGATCGTCTTAAATATAGTGATAAACAAATAGTCACGTAGTGATATAAGACAACCACGAAAGCGTTAATGCTCTGTAATTCGCCTAAAACTATTTAAAGTACATTTGTACATGTATCTATAAAAAACTTTCAAAAACATTTAAAAAAAATATACACTATTTGTATCATAAAGGTGTTCGTATCGTAACTTTGCCCCCACAAAAAGTCACCATCTAGTCATCTACAGTGGGCTTTACACCCCTGTCGGGCGCATGAGCTACTGGCCAATTCAGATTTCATAGATTTTCCTCCCAATCCTCATCCACCATGTAAAAGCTTGAGCCCACTTTTATTTTTTTGTCGGAATAATTCAGCAATTATTCAATAATTCTTCAAAAAATAATAAAAATCTTTCACCTATCAAATACTCTCTATTGAATATAAATACCCTTCCAAATATTCTCTATTGAAGGTGGCGTAGTGCTTGTATTAAACATGTTCTATAGTCAGAGTTGGCAGAATAGCTGAAGCTTCACCATCAATGACAAGCACACCATTGTCCTTGAAGCATTTTGTCTCGAATTTGGCCCTGTCATGGAACATAAGAGGAGCCAAACAAGAACCTCAATATCTCAACACACTTTACTTATCATATTTTAATTTTTACAAGATTAGTTAAAACTTACAAATACTTATTCTTGATTAGTCTGATATTGGTTGCCTGCACAACACCTTTGATCTCTTCTCCTATGTAAACTGGTAACTTGAACTGCAATGTTTGGGAAACATATATAGCTCCTGGCTACAATAAAAATATCAAAATACCAATTATTATCTTTTATTCAAAGACCTGGGGGGTAACAAGTTATGTTCTACCAATGTATGCCAAACTACTCAATATTATAAACCTTTACCCCTAGCCAAAATCATGACATGTCACTAGTTTTTTTGAAAAATAAAGTCCACTACTGAAAAACAAACCACCCCATTAAAATGTTTATGATTGTAGTTATTTTTTCTAGCATGTCAATTCATTATTGCCTTCATAAAAATCTTGGCTCCATTATTGGCTAATCATGAAACGACATTGTATTGTTTGTATAGGTAATTTAAATGTATGAGTAAAACTTACAAAATGGGATGCAATAATCCTAGGAAACAATGAAGCAACAAGCATTCCGGGAACAATTCTATCTTCAAACCCAGCATCTCTAGCGCAAACAGCATCGAAATGCAACGGGTTAGAATCCAAACTTAGCTTTGAGTATTGAGTAACATCGGATTCTGAAAATGTTCTTGATAGCTTCAAGAGGTGACCCTTTTCCAGTACCATTGTCGACGACGAAGAATAACCTCGCATTAAGTTACCAAAAAGCAAAGGTACCCACATTGATCGAAAGTTTGTGTGAGGCATATTGTCGAACAGGTGGTGAGCACTTATATATTTTCATTTGGAATTTCCAACATTTCCAATTTACTCCGTATTTTTTTAACACATTTCCAATTAATTTTAGTTTTTTTAGAGTATCAATCAAAAAAATTAATCTGTATATCAGTATATACATTTTGAAATCACTAGAGAGAATAAATTGTAGATGGAGGGAAATGAACTTACGTGAGCAAATGTTGATGTCGTCCTGAAGTTCGAATTTTATGAATTTGGCATTTGGGATGTTCAAAATTCAGTTTCAAACGGTATGTTGGATCCAATATACACACACTCAGATAGTATTTTTTAGAAGCGAAATTCTTATTTCTGCGGCATAATTTACGTAATTCTACTTCTGAAAAACTTTTTTCGAAATATGGGGGCAAAATAGTGTTTAAAATTTGCAGCAACTTCTTGTTTTTGGTATTGTATATATTCATTTCAAAACTCACTCCCTCTCAATTTAATTTTCAAACATATTTTATTAAGATAATCGTTTTACTATTTTAAATAAAAAAAATATTTAACCAATAAAAATAAAATTTTTAGAAGAGAAAAAAAGATAATTTTTTAAGCTTGTCTGAGATTCATTGATAAAGTAAATTATTAGTTATAATGAAACAAGAAGTTTTTATTATATGAATAATTAAATTAAAACGGATAGAGTATTTATATTCCCTAAATTTTTTTTTTATTTGTCGCCTAGCGCAAATTTTTGTTTGAGAAATATTTGTCGTTCCCCAGCGTAGAAAGTTGTCTTCTACATTTCAATGTGCTTTTCGATAATTTTCTCGGTGATGTCAGCCGTGATATAGTTTAATGATGGTAAATTCTACGTTTTAAATATATATTTTCTTTCTTTATTTTCGCCCAATTTTAATATGCAAATTGTTAAAAGCGATAAATAAAAAGCGGAGGAGTAGAGTTTAATGGAGTAGTTACCTTGATTACGGGCATGAAACAATTTTTATTACTCATAATCCGCTTAATTTAAAGGAGCTTTTTCCTAAAATAGCGATATCCATAATTTGAAGGACTTTTCCTAAAATAACAATACCTTTTTAGAGATCATTTTACCAAATTAAGTAAGAAAAAGTCGTAAGATTTATATTTGTGAGATGAATTAAAATTTTTGTTAAGCTTTGTCTGAGAATTTAGATGACCCTTAGAAAATAGATGGAGGAGTATAACCCGACATGTATGCAGTCGAATTGAGTATTTCGATTTAGTATCCAACAAGTAAAGCCATGCGTGACCCAAGCGGTTGTCCGGTTAGGATCGAGCAGAATTGAAACTTCGGCCCCAATATAGTAATAAGTTTTGATTGTATACGGAAGTCGAATTCGTGAATCGTAATTGGTGCTCGTTAATCGGATCGCTCAAATGATTTGTAAACCGGTTCGTTAATCAATTCGTAATTAAATCATATTAATTCGTATCAATTCGGTTTGACTAGTATTTAATTCGTAGGAATTTTTTTTTATTACTTAGCGATGAATTTTTTGTGGGAAAAGCAATGTAACTGCAAATTGGCGAGGATATAATTGGGCTAGATACCATTGGTAGTAACTTAGGATATGTTTGATAGGTATCTAGTAAAATGATATTATTAACCAGTTTTCACGAGTGATTAACGAACGATTTCAAACGATTTACGAGTCATTTTACAGAATCGTAGGCCCAGTTCGTTGAGCGAACCAAGCCGAACTAGCAGCTTGATTTTAACGAGGAAAATGATTAACAAGCGATTTGCGATTAAGCAGGTGCACCAACAGCCCTACAGGTATATAAATAAATTGACATCCATATATAACAACAACCATAATATATGACAATTATTTAAGGCTTGCATATTAGATCTCCTGAGAAATTTGGGTAAAAACATGGTCAATCCAGGTTTGGAAGAAGATAACATTTTAATTTTTTTCTTTGCTTAAATAACATTCTTCCACTTTCCAGCCGTCCTTAACTTTTTCAAAATACTATCGCACATTTCCTTGCTTACATGCGTCCACTTCAAAGAAAAACCCTAAGCTTGTTAGAAATATGAGATATTTGAAATAGTCTTGGTTAGAATAATTCAGATTGTACAAGCGGAGTAAGCTCGTTTAAGTTTAAGTTTGTATATACTTTTCGATTATGTAGTAATGTTAGGTATTATGATCTTCGAGATGACGTTGGGGTTATGATTTCTTACTAGGATCATACCGTAATCAATGTACTAATATATAATGCTCGGTTAACATTATTTAGTACATGTCTTTTGTCAATCATTATAAAGGTCCTGTTTTACAGCAGCGAGTCATAATCTAATTAAAACTTTCGGGGTTTAAAATGGAACTATGTAAGAACATTAGGCGAGATTCCAATTGTGGAATTATGCCCGTGTTAAATGAAATATGGGAAGAAGAAGACTAGGAATTTCTTTTGTAAAATCATTATTTAGATATTCTACTTAACACTTTTATGCAGCTTCTTTTATTTTAGGAATAAGTGAGAAAATTCTTGAACCTTCCTCACTTCATTTTAGTCGACCAAAAGTTGTAGAGGATGAGAATTCGAGAGTGTCACAAGCATAGTTAGAATATTCTTCTTAACCCACAAAACGTGCTTTTATTTTAGGTATAAGAAGTAGAAAATTGTAGAACCCCATGCATGTATTTAATCGACTATTTCATCGTAAAGGAGGTGGTAGAATTTTGTTAATGACTTCAAAAACCTAAAAAGTAGGGATTTTGAACCACATAAATAGGTCAATTTCATGAAGAAAAATTGCTCGTTCAACTTTTGATAGTTAGAATTCATTGAATTTTTCTACTTGACATCGATCATAGTTGATATTTTAAAGGGGTTTAGTAAAACCTACATGTTAGGGACATTCGCTCGTTGAGGTGTGGACAAGAGGCATTACGCTTTGGATGCTCGTGGGGTGCCATCGCGATTATAATGACCACTTAGGTGGAGCCCCGAGGTTGGGGCCAGAGCGTCAGCTGAATAGTCGCCGGCGATGGATAACGATAAAAATAAGCTTTATTTAGCGTGATAATAAAAATAATCTGACTCGTCATTCGGGAATTGAAATGTAAGCCTTCTGACAACTAAAAAGTAATAATATAATCTGACATCAACAGCGGGTTTTACAACTCGAGGCAACAATAATTATTAAGTACAACAAAAACTCAAAGAAAGACAAAAAGTATATTTGTGAGGTTTTCTAACCACGAGCCAGACACGCAATCAGCTCTTATACATATCTCTGACGTTAGATAAAACTCACATTGAATTTGTACTTTCGCAGTTACTTGATAAGAAACATCCGCCTAATCGATCGAGTGTCTTTCCCGTTCAGCGTCTAATCAAAACACCCAAAAATATAATTATTACAACTCTGGGTATTAACTCTGCTTGGTTTATTTCAACTACTTAATAAAATTTAATTGCTCAAAACATATTCACAGGTGGAAATATTACTACGCGTGTTTAAGCGACTAATAAAGGACAAAATTGGACATACGACAATAAACATTCTCGGCATACATACTGCCCCAATACAGCACTCTATGATATCTGTCGCTCAAACAATCGATTCCTTGACTAATTAATCCATTTAACAATATTTAATCGACGAATATTAATCAAAACACAAAATCACCTCAATACTCGTCAATCAGCGCCAAAATGCTTGACATAAAAAACAAGCATATTAGCTTCGGCAAGTCACTTTTACAAATTTACATTTTCTTGAAAAATCAACGAGAAGTCAAAGTGTCCATAGCACCACCAAACTCTCTTAGTATTGACGATTAGAGACTTATACACTTGTTTAAAACATGATTATACGCCCATGTAATTGGATTGATAATATTCCAACTTTACAAAAAGTCATGAAAGTCAATTATCATCTCGTACATTTTCAACTCCAAAATCGGAGTGTTATCACTTCCTATACCGTAATCTAAGCTTAGAATAATTTTGCTCTGTTTTAAGCGCCAGCTTAGGTCAGCAAAATGTCACTTAAAAAGTCAACATTCCTTAACTTTCGAAATACTCAAAAGATTGCAAACTTTTGCACCTTGATTAGAAGAAGATGATGAAGAAACTCTCAAGAAATTTTAGAGCCAAAGGCTTTGCAAGATGAGGAAGAAATCGAAAAAAAAAATCCAGGCGGGGGGGGGAAGAAGGATTACGGTTTTGGGGTTGGGGAAGGAGATAGGATTTTATTTTTGGGCCTTGTTTGGTTTGTGCTGGTGAATGGAGTGACCAAATTATTTATGTGGTGAAAACTTAGATCGTTAATTGATCGATCATACCGTTTTAACTTATCTGAATATGACTTACGGCATTAACATTCTGCTCAAATTATAATATTACCGCTAATAATATCATTACCATTCGACTGCTTTATAATTCTAAATGCGAATGTACTACTGACCGACCGATTCGATGTATTTTCAACTATTCAACTTGAATTTTTATTCTCCTCGAAATAGTCAGCGAAACAACTTAATATACTATTATAATAATATTAATGCAGACGGGTTATTACAGTCTAAAGCCTTATAAAATTCGTCCCTCGAAATTTATTCAAAACTTCGCACTTGTTATCACAACTCTCCCTTGAAATACTGTATTATCTAATATCATAATACTTTATTTAGGCAGTCCGACAACGTTTACACTTCCCAAACTTTTCCAACTACTTTTATCACCTCAATTATTACAAATCCCTCAATACTACTAAAACTTCTGGCTTAACATCGCCCAAATTTCACTACTCCTTGCGTTTAACAAATTACCTTGAATCCGCGCTAACATTAACTAGCTTGATTTATCTCATAATGACTTTTATACCTCGAGAAATCTTATGGTTTATTCAGCGTACAAGTTGTAACCTTGTGCCTAAAGTTAATGCCTTCGGCCTATTCGCAGTCCTCTGTAATACCCCAATCGTAACCTTTAATAAACTTCTTCAACTCACAACATGATCAACATTATCAATTTCTGGCTCCCATGAGGTTTATAACTCCATAGAAGTCACTCTTTGTTTAATTATAAAACTGATACAAGTCGTTTCTTCACTACTGACTCATTATTATTGTGTTATAATTCTCTTTCCATACTACTAAATACATTATCAACTCGTCGCTTTCAATGTTCCACATGTACATTAATGCCCGCTGCGATCTTTATTAAAGTCTTAATATACTTATTAGTCTTACTTCTTTCGAATCGAAATTAACCATTATTTCGTATCACGAAATCAACCGTTTACTACCCCGGTGTACCTTTAACGCTCCCACTTTCACTTAGGACTTGATCTTGCGTCAAGTATTTCTCAATTATGAGATCACCTAGTTTAGTGTTACTTTATTTGTATGTTCACCTGACTCTGACGGGTATCCAACTTTGTTTTTAAAAACAGCGCATATTTCAACTTTAACTCATAAGATCCTCGGGTGCGTTGCAGCATAATTATCGTAAACCGTTGCTCCTCTGCGTCATCTTGATTGATATCTTCATACATGCAACGGCGCTCAGAACTCTTATTCCGTTTATCTTACAACATTTGAGCAGCGTTTTGAAAGTTTCAAATCCCACTGTTTTACCGGATTAGAGCACCTATAGTTTAACCCAAACTCATGTTCTAGAATAAGGTCCTCTTTGCGACAATTCCCATTTAACACTTTTCCTCTAAAATATTTTAGATATACAAACATATTCCGATCCTCTAAATGACATGATTTCATTAGAATCGCTTAGATCAACCTTCGTCTTTTAGGAGAAATTTCCTTGATCGATCTCGCTCTATATATTATTCACGAGATTAAACTTTCCATTATCATCGTTACAAGCGGTGACTTACTCGCTTCCTGTCCTCTCGTCCATATTCGCAGCAGATGACCTGATATTTATATATATATTTTCCTTTAAGTTTGTCATCTGTATTGTAAATGGGCCATCACTTATACATCCAGCAACTTTACTCCTGGCTCTACTTTATGTAACTTGCAGGTTATTATCATGTCATCGCCAACATTTCTTCCCAGTACTCGGTATACGGGCCAAATCTTAATTGTTTAAAGATCGACAATCTTATACCACGATCAAATGCTAATCCACAGCAAGTACGTATACGCATAATCATGTGGCCAACCTTTTAATACGCTTGGGATTCGCGCTTGATTCGTCGCTTATCAATGACTTCAAATTTGACACCGGGGAACCCCCTTTTAATAACTTCTCGATATAAATCTGTCTCTCCCAGTAAATTCTCAGAAGCATATTGCGTCCATGCTTAACGTCGTTTCCAAGGTTTAGCTTTCGAGTTCGCGTCCTCGAGAATAATCGTTACTTATCATGAATGCTTCATTCAGTAGCATTTCTTGTTTAAACATTATTAACGGTTGTACTTTCGAAACTCTTTCTTATTCGGTATCGATTTGTATCAGCACTGCTACAGATTTTCTGATTAAACCCAGAGTTTCACGTTTCATTATAGTCCTGGCATCTCTTTTCCGGTAACCTTACTTACAAACTTCATTGATATTCTTTTACAACTCCACCTCAGTATATCTTATGTTAATTATCGCAACTCATCCTTAATTTTACCACTCCATTATAACGTCTCGTTATCGACTTCTGCCGCGCGTATTTATTAGACACTCCCATTATATATAATTACTTTAGTATCACAAAATAATATTTCCGATGTATAAATTATATTCTAAACCATAACATGTCTGTTTAATTTAACCCGTATATATATATATATAACAACTGTCATTAATATCATGTATACCGGTTACCCATACCGATATATACATATAGCTTTCAGCATGCGTCGTTTTAACATAATATTAGTTCACGCGTCTGTAGTATAACGTCTCGATCAATTAACACCGCAAGGAATACAAAATTCAAAGCGGTCTCACAAGACCCTGCATGCGAAGTACGAAATCTTCTAGTGGCGTCACCGATAGTCGGCGTATTCGGAAGAAAAGAACTGAAGGCGAGAGAACAACTTCGCGCTGTAACACCGCCGCTGACACGAGACTGGAAGCACGTAATCCGCAGATACCAGAAAATATTTACACAGGCTCGATACCAAAAGTATAGCGATCAGCGGTGGGCAAGGTTGGGGCCAGTCGTGCGCAGATAATGTGAGCCTTGGCTTGATGGATACTTGATAAAAATGACCGTTTAGCGTGATAATAAAAATAATCTGGCTAAATCAATCAATTGAGACCTTGATATTCTGGCTTATTTAAGTAATAATATAATCTGACGTCAAACCAGCGGGTTTTACAACTTGAGACAAATGAATTATTAAGTCTGACAAAAACTCCAAGAAGATAAAGAAATTATATTTGTTGGTCTTACAGCCACAATCGCCACTCGCGGGTCTTGCTTGGTACTCGACGATACATCTCGGTTATCTGTGACAACTGAGCATATAAAAATGCTGGCCCGTAGAATAGAGTCGGTATGGTATTTGGTGAATCTGAATATCACGAAGTTTACCCGCTATTTCGTACAAACAAGGATAATTCAAATCATTTAAAGACTATCTGTACTCAAGAGTTATATTTTACATATGCTACTCTCAGCCAGAGATAAATCTTTTCCTTAATGGCTCCCGACTAACACCGGCGACGCGCCCGTGAACGACTTACTCGCTCGCCTTAATCGCGAACTTATCTGTTGTTATCTTTCTTAAGTATAGCAAACTCCCAACTGATATTCAACTTCGCATAACTACTCAACTATTATCTTTAATTCACACTTAGAGTCTTTACTCCCAAATATAGCTATACACCTCCTAGGACATGCATGTTTATCATAAGAACTTCCAAATCGTTTAAATTATCTTGTCTAACATGGCTTTATGTCTTGAATCAGTGAAACTTATGTACAAAATTATCTACTTCGTATTCTTGATTAGTATACGGAACTTATTTCACTCGATAGTATCAGCGTCGTGGTTAGATGCATGCTTATCTACTAACATTTGAATTCAAATTTCCACGTTTATAAAATATCATCAGCATCGTGATAACTAGAACCTAGGTTTTAAAATGTTTATTTTCTTGCCTCGTTCAAAGTTATCTCGACCATTAACCAACTCAATTTTTTTAACATTTAGGAGACGTATAGCGATTAATATCGGCACAGGATCGAAAGAGAACCAAATAATACTATTAATGATCAGCGAACATAATTCGACATAATTTCATCGAAGCGACATCTAGTATAATCGACATCATATCCATAACCCAATAAATGAATCATAAAACATATCACAAAACACCATAGAAAATTTAAACAACGTGTAACACAACCAAATAGAGACCTCAGCAACCACTGACTACCAGCCTTTACAAGCTAAACGCTCCCAGTCGACTGGCGAGCTACATCAACTCGATCAGCTTAGTGGCCAGTCTGACTATATCGACACAATCAACTCCAACCAACTCATGTATAAACTCGTATGGACTCATATCAGTTTCTACAACTAATGCGCATATAATCAGCCTGACTGCGGGGAGAAACTTATGCCCCATCGACACAAGCTATCATAGAATCGTAGCAGTGCAGAAGCAAAACACGTAACACTCTCACAGAGGTATAAAAGGCCCAAATACCGAGATAATACAACTCGACATACATCCATGATAAAACATACCGTAGTATAAAGGCGCAGCGCTAAGTAATACAACCCACATATATCGACAACTCCTCAAAAACACATACATTTCGGTAACCCCGCGGGCATGACCCAACTGCGAAATAAGCAACTCGACCAAAACACCAAAATCATCAATTCTGAGATGAAAATAAAACCCTGACGAAGGCACCACAATCCATGATAACATCCGAGAAATATGGCTACAACTCAATTTATTAAGCTCTTCTTAGTTTTTATTTCCAACTACTTAACCAAATTTAATTATCAACAACAACTCACAGGTGGAAATATTACTACTGGCGTGTTTAAGCGACTAATAAAACTGACAAAATCCGGACCGCTGATAATAAACATTCTTGGCCCTTTATATCACCAGTACAGCGCTCTAAACAATATCTAATCGATCAAGCAATCAGTTCCCAGTAATTAATCCGTTTCCCCAACGACCTTTAATCAACCCAAATATTGTCGACTTACAAAATCTTATAAATACTACCGTCAATCGACACCAAAATCCTGCTTACTCCAAAACAACTATATTAACTTCAATAGTCATTTTACAAATTTACATTTTCTTCAAAAGTCGAAAGTCAAAGAGGTCATAACTTCACAAATGTAGTATTGACGATTAGAACTTATACACACTTGTTTAAAACATCAATTATACACCTATGTAATTAGATTCAATAATATTCAGCTTTACAAAATGTCAACGAAAGTCAACTATCCGTCTCGACACGTTTCAACTCCAAAAAATCGGGTGTTATCAACACCACATGCTATCGTCTAAGCTTAGATGATAATTACATCTTAATATTAAGCGCCAGCTGAAATTCGACCCCGAATCACAAAAATTAATATTCTGTAACTCAAGAAATAATCAAAACACAACTTTCTTGCAGTTCGAAGAAGATGATGAAGGGAAGCTACCGAGAAATTTTAGGTAAAGCTTTGCAGAGATGAGGAAGAAATGAAAAAAATCCGGGGAGAGGTCACGGTTTTGGGGTTAGGGGAAAGGAGATGGGATTTTTATTTTTAGACTTGTTTAGTTTGTGTGAGTGAATGGAGTGACAAATTATTTTATGTAGTGAAAACTTAGATCGTTAATTCGATCGTCATACCGTTTAAGCTTTATCTCTCGACAGTAACTTCCAAACATTAACATTTCTACCCTCAGAATTATATTATCACCCAACTAATATCATTACCATTCGACTACAACTTTATAATTCTAAATACCGAAATGTCTGCGACAGCCCAGGTCGTTGTATTTTGACTATTAAGCTTGAAATTTTTGATTTCTCCTGAAATAGTCATGACAACTAGTATACTATTCTTGATAATATTAATGCAGACGGGTTATTCTGACATGATATTCATTTATACTACTATTTTATTAGAAAAAGCAGTCTAGCATGTTTTGTCTGTTAATTATTGTTTATCTATTTGGTAATGATCGTAGGATTCGTATCGAATGGTATTGTTAAAATATTATTTATACGTTAGAAACAAATGACCGCACTCTGATTGAAATCAAAATAAATGCCTACCCCCAGATTGAAATCAAAAATTGTAGAGGGAGAGGGTCGCGATTTGTAGAGATAAGGAGGGGGTTGCCGATTTGTTAGGCGGGGAAGGAGGCCATATAAGGGTAGAGGGAGGGGGTGGCGGTTTTATGGGAGCGAAGGGGGAGGTGGTGTTGATAGTGTTTTGAAGAAGAAGGAATAAGAGGTAAGGGGAAGAAGAAGGGGTACTTTAGTAATTTTGTAGTTAAAAGGTGTTAGTAATTATCACGGGGAAGAGACTGTTATTTAAGCAAAGAAAAAATTAAAATTAATGTATTTTTCACCTATTTTTTCTGGACCAGTGTTATTTAACCAAACTTCACACATCTCCCTCCTCCTAAACCTCCAGCCGACACAACTACCCAGTAAACACTTAACAGAAAATATTACTCCGTATTTCTTTTTTATCTTCAAACAAATCTGAATTACAATTTCTTGAATTTAGCTTATTTTGACTACTTGAGTCAATTTTGAATTAGTAGTAGAGCTAGATTCTTCAATCCAATCATTAATCAAACCAAAATATCATACCTTTTTTTATCTTCAATCAAATCTGAATGATAATTTATTAAATTAAGCTATTTTCAGCTGATTTGACTACTTGGGTTAATTTTGAATTTGTAACCTAGTTAAATTCTTCAGTCCAAACAACAATTAACTTAAAAAATCATATCTGAATTATAATTTCTTGAATTTAGCTCATTTTAGCTGATTTTGACTACATTGGTCAATTTTGAATTAGTAGTAGAGTTAGATTCTTGAATCAAGCAAAACAAAATCATATCTTTTTTTAATATTCAAAGATTATAGTTTCTTGAAGTTAATAAATTTTTAGCTGATTTTGACTATTTGGGTCAATTTTGAATTTGTAACATAGTTAGATTATTCAATCAAGCCAAAAAAATCATTTTTTTTTAATCTTCAACCAAATTTAGGTGATTTTGACCACATTGGTCAATTTTGAATTAGTAGTAGACTTAGATTTGGTCAACAATGAGGCGGAGGGGGTCGGATTTCCGTCGACCAGCGCGGCGTCGAATATCAAATGTGTTGTTGATAAGTCTTTGTGTGTTAATAATATTTGTTTGTATTGTCTTGTTAAGCAGAGAAAGCCAGAAGTCTAGTGAAAGATCAATCTATACCAAGGTATACTATTACTTTGTACAGTTGAACTACCTAAATCTCAAAAAAGATTGTCTTGTTTTGAATTATGATTGTTGACTTTTTTTATTTGAACTCGAATATTTGTCTAGGTTTATTTGATATTTCAGGGAAAATGTATCAAAATGTAGTATTATTGACTTGATAATTTTGATTCAATTCAAATGAATGTTATGTGTCAATTAAGTTTGCAAAGTTTGTTCATTCTGACAATTGAAAAAATTAACTACACAAGGGTTAAGGAAGATATGTAACATTAGATTCTTGATCTACTAATCTCCCCACCCCTAATGTGGAAAAATATATGTTTTTTGTGTTTTTGATGTTTCCAGCAAATGGGGTAAGGTTTCTATTAACTTCGCTTGAGAATTTGATGGTTTGCCTGTGTTAGCGATTATTGTGATTTGATATTATTCTTATGTAATTAGTATATACTCCCTCCATTTGTAAAAAATAATGTCTAGCTTTGAATTTTGATGGTTAGATTTATTTAATTTTGATATAAATATGTTTGTATATGTTGTATGATATTTGGTGATATTTGGTGAAAATATGTCAAAAGATAGTTTTTCAAAGTATTTTATTATTGACATGATAATTTTTACTCAAAAGAAAGTTAGTTGGATCTCTTTTTAGCATCTAGATTCATTATAATTTCTTCTTGAAACAAGTTTTAAAATTTGATTCCTTATATTTTTTTTCTTTTTGCAGATATCTTACAGGAATGATAGAATACTAGAAGGTCTGAATGTGACTGAAGAAATGTTGAACCCTTCTTCAGTGGCTAGGCAACTCAGTGATCAAATCTCTCTTGCAAAGGCATTTGTTGTGATAGCAAAAGAAAGCAATAACCTTCAATTTGCTTGGGATCTTAGTGCTCAAATTCGTAACTCACAAGTGCTTCTTTCAAACGCTGCTATGAGGAGAAATCCCTTAACAACTGGAGAGTCAAAAACTGCCTTACGAGACATGGCACTTTTGCTCTATCAAGCACAGCAATTGCATTATGATAGTGCAACCATGATTATGAGGCTGAAAGCCAAAATCCAGGGCCTCGAAGAACAGATGAGTTCCGTCAACGAAAAGAGTTTAAAGTATGGACAGATTGCCGCTGAAGAAGTCCCGAAAGGCCTTTACTGCCTAGGTGTTCGACTGACAACTGAATGGTTCAAGACCTCTAATTTACAAAGAATCGTAAAAGAGAGAAAGCAAATGGTTGTAACTCTCAAAGATAACAATCTCTATCATTTCTGCATCTTTTCGGATAATGTCCTTGCTACTTCTGTTGTTGTCAATTCAACAGCTTGTAATTCTAGAAGTCCCGAAAAGGTAGTCTTCCATCTTGTCACGGATGAGGTAAATTACTCTGCAATGAAGGCCTGGTTTACCATGAACACCTTCCGAGGAGTGACTGTCGATGTGCAAAAGTTCGAAGACTTCACCTGGCTAAATGCCTCATATGTTCCAGTGCTTAAACAACTTCAAGACGCAAACACCCAGAACTACTACTTTTCTGGTAACACTGATGATGGAAAGACTCCAATCAAGTTTAGGAACCCTAAGTACTTGTCAATGCTTAATCACCTCAGGTTCTATATTCCAGAAGTATTTCCAGCACTGAATAAATTGGTATTCCTTGATGATGATGTTATAGTTCAGAAGGATTTATCAGAGCTCTTCTCTATAGACCTGAAAAGCAATGTCAATGGTGCAGTCGAGACATGCATGGAGACATTTCATAGGTACCACAAGTATTTAAATTATTCTCACCCTCTAATCCGTGGCCATTTTGACCCCGATGCGTGTGGTTGGGCTTTTGGGATGAATGTGTTTGATTTGGTTCAGTGGAGAAAACGGAATGTTACAGGCATTTATCACTACTGGCAAGAAAAGAATGTAGACCGGACTTTGTGGAAGCTCGGCACTCTTCCTCCCGGGTTATTGACATTTTATGGGTTGACAGAGCCGTTGAATCCTTCATGGCATGTATTAGGACTGGGATACACTAATGTTGATCCACAATTGATCAAGAATGGTGCTGTTCTGCACTACAATGGGAACTCGAAACCCTGGTTAAAAATCGGCATAGAGAAGTACAAACCACTGTGGGATAAGTATGTTGATTATGGTCATCCACAATTGCAACAGTGCAATGTTCATTGACAAAATGGTTATTTTAGCATGTCTACCAGGGATATTTACGGAGGGATAAGCCATATGTATGTTCGGATTTTTTGTGGAATGTAGAATGTAGAATGTGATTAACACTTCACTGCTGTAATATTTTAATTTGGTTATTTGATATGTAAACTTCATACTGAAAATATAAACCACTAAATAGGGTCGACTGTATGAATACGGCATCTTCAATCATGTGTCGTATCGACAATGATCCACAAAGTATATAGGTGGAGTTACACAACCCTACTCCTTTCTGGACTTGAGACTGGTTAATGTTACACAAAGTAACTCGGACAGAGTTAAACTTATTTTAGAATAAGTGAAATTAGATTTATTGCTCCATGTGTTACTTATTCCCTACTTAACATGTGTCACAAATGTTGTCCTATTTATTAGGACACTATAAGAGATGGTGACAATTGAAATTGGCATGCATGAAGAACCCCAACAAGTCTTGAAATAAGCTGAGGAAACGTAGATATATAATTTGAAGTCACTTCTTCGTTTTTCCATACAGGTAAGAGAAAGGAAGCGACCTTAACTTAGTGTCGCTCTACTCTTTCTTGGAGTCTTGTATAAATAACTGGCTTATCTTCTTGAGGTTAAGCACTCTTTTATTTAAAAGCAAAATTCTCTCATGCTTCTTCTTAATGATGGCGAACTCCCTCCTCACTTTTTCAAAAATTCACCGTTTTGAAGTGAAAAGCAAAATAAATTCGTCTACCATTTCGTATTTTAAGGTAAAATTGTCTCGCAGTTACAATTATTTTTAAAAAGTTATGAAAGCGTTAACTTTGTTGACTTTTGTTGATTTTAGATTGAATATTTAATCTAAATATTTTGGTGATGTTTAAACACTTGAATATTAATCTTTTGAAGAAAGGATGAAGATTTGTGTTTTCTTGACTATTTTTAGATCTAGTTTGACTTTTGAAAGAAAAATATGAAATAAATAGTAAACATATTTCAAATTTAATAATTTTTGGTTTTTGAACAATCTTTGACATTTGGAGTTGACCCATGAAAGCAAGTTTTGATTTTGAAGTCGTTTTGTATTTATTATGATTTTTGGAAGATAAAGGGTTAGAATATGTATAAAATACGAAATAAATACTAAACTTTTGAGACGAATTAAAGCGATTGAAATACTCATGCCTGCTATCCCGTGCGTATTGCACCACAAATTTGGAGTGATTTAAATTTGTTTACTATTTTGGTATTCAATTACCTAAACATATTTTTGAATCAAAAGGAGATGAAGCGTAGTTTGAAAATAAAATTGATGATGTTGACAACTTTGAAGTAGTATGTGAGCTAAATACGGAATTTGGCAATTTTAAAATGGTTTAACTATTTATTTGATTTTGGATGTTAAAATAGTAGAAATATATTTAAATGGAGAAAATGGAGTTGTATTGCATAAAATATTTTTAGGCGAGAATGTTTGGGCTCAGAAAATATATTTTGAGATGTGATAATTATATCGGGGTTGTTGGGGTTTTATTAGGTATTTATTTGGGAATTAAAGAAGTAAAAGGGAGAATATAAGTAAAAGATTAATAATACAACTGACCGCTCAGGTAGGAGTCGAGGATTGAGAGTTTTGTATTCATTAGGTGTATGCTAATTTGCTCACAGCATAAAAGTAGTATTTATATCACGTGTATAACACTTTAATATATATGAATTGTATGTAAGTTCATAGTTTTACTAAATGAGTTATATATGTGATATAATATTGAGACTGCGATGTTGAGTATTGTTGAAATAACCCGTTCCGTATAAGAAATTTTTTTAATATGATTTTAGTTGCCGGTTGAGTGTTTGGCGGTTAAAGTTAAAAATTTGAATCGAATAATGATAATATGGGTTGAACGATAATATATTTTGAGAATAGAAATTTAATTTATTTGACTTTTAGATCTTGACTTTATTATGGGATAGAAATATTATGCAAGTTTAGTTTAGGGGATTTGGTGGCTTTGAGTGATTATTAGGGGTTAGAAAGTGGTGTCTGTTGAGGGTTGACTTTGTTGACTTTGTTGGCTTTTTTAGCAGTTAGCTTTAAATTGTAGTAGGAGGTTAGAGGTTTAATATAGTTATTTTGGAATAGAAGTATTGGTTTGGATATGGATTAGTAGAGATTGGGTGAGAAAGTTTGAGGAAAGTTTGTATAGTAGTTAGTGTTTGAATTGGAGTTCTCTTAATGGTTTAAGCCCCAGTTGCGGGTGATTGTTGGATTGGTTAGAATGTGATTAAAGTGTTATTGTTGGGAGTAATAAAGTGATGGCCAGAATATTGAGATTTATGAAGTTAGTAATTAGAATGTAGTTACGTTGGAATTTTAGAAGTGTATCTGTGTTGGAGATAGGATGATTCTTTAAGGGTAGTAGAATTTGAATTGTGAGCGTGAGTATAATACTCGGGGAACATATAGATGTTAAGAGGTAATTCTCACGAGAATGTGTTAAAATGTATAATTTCTTTGAATAGGAGTTGAGACAGGACTGTGAGGACTACTTTAGAGTTATCATTCACTAACTTTTGGCTCGAGTGAGTACAAATCTCCACGATGGGAACCACTTCATATATATTATGTTTATATATTTTGCATTTTTTTTTTCATGGGATTATTTTGACATGTGTATTAGTTATTGAGATTAGTTATGAGATAGTTGATTATGATTAAATGGTATGAGATTGTAGTTCTTGTGTGGTTATACAGCGTGTCTTTGTGTACTTATGCTTTGCGTGTGGTATGTGTTGTGCGTGGCAATACGTGTGCGGAGGTTTATTTTGATTGCTTTGATATGTATATGTGGGCGGTGGTGACCCGTCGGGAGGTTTGGTGAACATGCATATTGGTGGGTAGCCGGGTGGATTCGGGAGGTTTTGAAATTGTGATATGCATATTGAGGGGGGGTGGCACAAATTCGGGAGGATGGAGGTGGGAGACCTTATCGATTATTTGTGAAATTGGATTCACCGTTTGTTTGTTATTTGTGGAGGTGGATTCCTGTTTATTTATTATTGTGGAGGTGGATTCGCCGTTTGTTTACTATTTGTGGAGGTGGATTCCTCGTTTGATTACTTTATTGTGTGAGGCAGTTCCACTTGAAATGAATATGCATGTTGATGGTTATAAGCTCTTTAGGTAGCAGTATGTGATATGTATAAGAGGAGCTACATATGATTTGTGAATGATTATTACAGTGTAGGCAGTTAATGTACATACATATGTTATATAAGTATGATTATATGTGATTGGGTAAAATACGTGGTATTTGTATTCGCTTTCGAACTTTATAGGCTCCACTTTCTCACATGGGCGGGCGTTTATGCACTTGGTCTCCCAAGGCGATCGTTGAGGTGGGTGAGGATGCATGTGCGAGTTGCGTGAAGATCATAGGTGAGAGCCGGTGGTGGCATAGGAAGTCATCCTCAATCGTTCCACTTTTGTTTGACTTGTATATTTCTAGACTTGTGTGTTGTATTTTTGGATTTCTTTTTATGATACGAGGGTTGTATTATTCGGGTGGATTTATTAATTACGGTTGTCTTTTTATTTTGTTGGATGTGTTATTGAACGCGATAGAATAGAGATTTTTGGCTTTGTTAATGTCGGTAGGTCGTATACGTTATTGTATCCGTCGATTAGTGACTCTGGGTATATATTGTTAATGATCTTAACCTCGGGCTGACGGCTTGAGATTGGGTCGTTACAATTTTGGTATCAGAGCCTAGGTTCAGGGTCTTTATGGTGTCTTGTGTGGTTATGTGCCTAGGTTGATAGTTGTTAGAGAGTTGTCGATATTGGGGTTTTCTTGCGGGGTCTGATCTTTCCTTTCTTTTGTTATTTTGTAGACTGTTGGGGATGCCACCACGTAAGAATGCATTGATTTGGGCGAGTGCGGCCAGAGGTGCGGCCGAGGAGAGCTACTTGAGAGAGGTGGAAGGTGATAGAGTGCCGAGAGACAGAGTATGGATAGCATTGTAGGTAGTAGCGAGCCTAGTGTGGGACCACAAGATTCTGAGGTAAATGGTGGGAGATCGAGAGGCAGGTAGTACATCGCGGGGGTTCTGAATGCGAGATTATTTGACGGCTTCTGGCGGGACCATAAAGAGACTGGATGATTCTCCTATTCGGGCATTAGAGTTTATTCGAGGACTTGGAGTACATTTGAGCCTGGGAGTTATGGGGGGTTGGGACCGTATTAGCTTCACAGATTACGTGGTGGGCTTCGAGATTGGTGGGAGAATGTACACCGATCTTTGATTGCGGTGAAAGGCGGACAGGTGTTGTGGGATCGGTTAAAGTAAGAATTATTTCGAGGGAGGCTTTTGTCTTAAGGTGCATATGTCAGCTCTAGAGAGAGAATTGATCCAGCTTAAGCAAGGGGGCAGAAATATAAATGACTACGAGAAAAGATTCAGTGATACCAAAGTACACTTCCGGAGGGTGAATACTCTTGAGGGAAAGGATCGAGAGATTGGGGCGGAATGAGCTGGGAGATCCGCGCGGGTTGACATTCAGAATTATGCAACTTCGCTGAACTAGTGAATGATGCCTTACCGGAGTAGAGATGGTTGGGTGAGTGTCCGGTTGGTGGGGAGAAAAGAGGAAAGTATAGCTGACTTCCGGGATGGATGGCGATCGGTGCAGGTTCGGGGGCGTCCGTGAAATAACCCGTTCGGTATAAGCATTTTTCTTAATGTGATTTTAGTTGCCCGGTTGAGTGTTTTGCGGTTAAAGTTAAATTTTTTAATGGAATAATGATAATATGGGTTGGGTGATAATATATTTGAGAATAGAAATTTAATGTGACTTCGTGTTCGAATTAGGTTGGTAAGCGAGAAGAAGCGAAATTCTGAACAAACGTGACCAAACTCAACAGGAGTCACAGCTTCCGCCCTCCACTAACAACATCTTATCATCTTGCTCGTCATCTGTATGAAAACAAAAAATTTCTTCGCTTCTCACTTACTATGGCCGAACCCTCCCATAAATCCCACTTGAATTTTTTTCTTTTCTTGGCAAATCTTGTGGAATCTAGCTTACGTATAATCTTGAATTAAATCTTAGGTTATCAAGGTATGAGTTTTAATCTTCAAATCTAAATCATTAAAGCAGGTTGAGCTTTATATAGTTTGACTTTGTGTTGACTTTTGTCTTGAAACTTTATTTATAGTATATAAATGTTATCTAAGTTTAGTTTAGAGTTAGAGGTGATTTTGAGTAGTTATTGGGGTTAGAAATTAGTTGTAAGTTGTATGTTGACTTTATTGACTTTTCTTAAATTATTTTAAATGGTAATGAGGTTAGAGGACTTTAATATAGTTGATTTGGGTATAGGATTATTGGTTTGGATATGGATAGGTAGAGGCGGGTTGAAAAGTTTGGGAAAGAGATTCGTAGCAGTAGTAGTACTTGAATTAGAGTTGTATTTAATGGATTAATTAGTTGGCAATTGATTCTTGGATTGATTAGAGTGTGCTTAAGATGTTATTGTTGGGGTAATAAGGTGATGGCGAATATTGAAAGTTTCACGAAGTTGGCAATTGGATTATAATACGTTGGAATGTTAGAAGTGTATATCGATCTTGGAATAGGATGATTGCTAAGGTTGTAAATTTGGATCGTGAGGCAGGGTGCCTTTCGGGGTTTATATAGATGTTAAGTGAAGTTGATACAGGGAATGTGTTTATAATGTATAATTTCTTCTTTGAATAGGAGTTGAGCTGGATCACAGCACGAGGAATTTGCATAGAGAGTATGGTAGCTACTTGGGCTCGGTGAGCACAAATCACCGCGATGGGGACCTTTCATATATATATATATATATATATCATGTTGTATATTTTCATGTGTTGTTTGAGATTGATACGATATGTGTATTGTGACTATGTTTGCTATTATGTGGAAATTGTAGTTTATGAAGTGCATATTATGGAAATAAGCGAGATTTGATTGACATTATGAGATAACTATGATTATGAAGTATGTTATGACATAATTGAAAGTTATGAGTTACATTATGAATAGTTTTGAATATAATTCATGTTATGAAATTATTATTAATTTGTGTCTTTGTGTGTGGTTGTGCCTTTGTGTGTGTGGGCGTGTCTTTGATGTGTGATTCTTTTATGTGTTATTCTTGGAAGCGGTGGTGACCCCAAACCCGGGAGGTTTGGTGTGGTTTTCTGTTGTGGGTAGCCCGTGGATTCGGGAGGTTTGGTGTGATATGCGTGGGGGTGTAGCCAGCCTCGGTCGGGAGGATGGAGGTGGAGGCCTCGTGCGATTATTTGGAGGTGGATTCACCGTATATTGTATTATTTGGAGGTGGATTAAGCATATGTGTATTATACGTGGAGGTGGATTCACCGCTTGATGACTTTATTGTCTTTGAGATTGTTTCCCTTATATGAATAAATGATTATAAATATGTCTCATGTGTATGGCGTCATGTAACATTGTATAAAGAGAAATACATGTGGCATGTGGTTAATTATTTATTAAGTAACCCGGATTAATATGCGTGCATATGTTTATATTTATATCAGATATATATAAGCATGAATATATATGTGATGGAATCGTCTACATGGTATTGCTACATTCTCTATGGTAGGCGTTTAAATTCTACAGATTGAGGATCTGTTTTATTAATGGAATCATCAAATTAGTGAGTGGCATGGGAATCCTCTTGATGTTTTCTTTTGTATGTTTTTTAGACTAGTGTGTTGTATTATATTGGTAGGATACACAGTTGTCAAATACTTTTCCTATCTTTGTATCTTTGGATTTGTATTACATTTATGCTGTTATTTTGTTGGATGTGCTGTTGAAACACCACGATGGAGTAGAGAGTTGTTTTGATAATGTCGGCCAAATCGTATTTTTTATTGTCCATCGATGATGACTACGGTATCACAGGGTTGTTAATGATCTTAACACCGGGCGGCGACTTGAGGTGAGTCGTTCTGATCCATTCTGCGTCTGGCCAATTCACGGCCAGTCAGTTGATTGCCCTACTTACTAATTCTCGATTCAGCCCAGCTACGTTACATTGCCGAATCTTTTAATGATGCAGGGATCTCGGAGAGGTTATCGAGGGGGCGGTAACAATGGGTGTTTAAAGTTGTAGTAAACCGGGTCATAGAGTTGTGGAATGCCGAGGCAGGGGTAAATGATATCGATAATAGCGGGGAAGGGCACATTCTTTGTTGATTGTCCTAGGCGAGTGTTGAGTGGGAGTCTTGGCGCATTTACTCGATGCGGCTTGACGAGAGGAGGCTATCAAGGAGATAGTGAGTCGATTCGGTGGTAGATGAAGCTTTGGGCGTGGAGTTGGAAATAGTCGAGGTAGTAATATTTAGCTGGAATTTAGTCGGAATTAATTTGGAACTAGTCGGAGTAGGCGAGATATTTGCGAGTTACTCGTGAGGAAGCTCGGGATTCCAATTGGTACTTGAGGTACTCTAAATTTATGTGGGTTGGAAGTAAAGTCTTGTTTGATTCTAGAACTCTAGATTTCTTTCATATCTGTAGAAATTTTTCAGTAAATGATAAGTATAACTTGAGAAATTAGTCTAATTCCGGTTAGAATGTTAAGATTGATGAGGTACTTAGAAGTTGTCCTTAAGTATTGAAAATCAATGTTTGGAGATAGATTTACTACACTTTTTGAGATGAATGATTTTAGTCTTATTATGGGAATGGATTGGTTGGAGAGATATCATGCGGTGATAGATTGCCATCTTAAGAAGATTGAAATATCTAGTCTGGTAAATCCTAAGATCTTAACTTCTAGGTGATAGAAAAGTGCTCCTCTTGTCTCGTTTACGCCTTAGTTGCCCTTAAGATGTTGAGAAGTGGATGTGTTAGTTATCTTGCCCGTATTTGTTGACACAAGTAAGGAAGATCGTCACGAGGGATGCGTGTCATTGAGAGAGTATGTTGATGTGTTTCACGGAGTTGCGGAACTTCCTCTACGTCAGAGATTGGAGTTTTCCATAGAGATTAATTCTTGGTACTACTCCGATTTCTATGGAACCTTATAGAATGGCTCTGAGTTGAAGGAGTTGAAGATGCGATTAAAGGAATTGGATAAAGTTCATTCGACGAGTAGTTCGCCTTAGGGGTCGCTGGTGTTATTTGTTAAGAAGAATGATGGATCTACGGGGTTGTGTATCGATTAGAGCGGTGAACAAAGTATGATTAAATTGATATCAGGTTGCCTAGGATTGATGGTCATTTGATCGATTGAGAGGATGCCGGGTATTTTCTAAGATTGACTTGAGGAATTCGGGCTACCATCGAGTTGAGGATTAAGGAGGATGATGTATCCAAAGTCGGCATTTAGAACAAGATATGGGCACTCTGAGGATTTTTGTGGTGATGCCGTTTGGGTTGGCAAATGCCCTACTTGGCGTTTATGGACCTTATGAATCAGATTGTCGCTCTTTACTTGGATAAATTTTTCGTGGTGTTCATTGGCGACATTTGATATATTAGTGAGGGGAGGCATGAAGAACGCGAGAATTGTCTTTGGAGACTTTGAGGGAAAAATGGTGTATGCTAAATTTTCCAAGTGTGAATTCTGGTTGGGAAAAGTGCAGTTTCTGGGTCATGTGATTTCAGGAGAGGGTATAAGTGTTGATCCTCAAAAAGTTGAAGTTGTGATGAATTGGGAACGACCCACGAGTGTTACTGAAATACGAAGTTTTCTGGGTCTAGCGTGATACTATCGGAGATTGCCATGACTTTTCAATTATTGCAGCGCCCGTGAGCGGGTTGACGGAAAGGTTCCATTTGTTTGGAGTGAGGATTGTGAGCGGTGCTTGATGAGTTGAAAGAGGAGATTTGACTACCGGCGCTAGTGACTCCTCCGTCGAGACGGGATGGCTATGTAGGTGTATAGTGATGCGTCGCGTCGGGGGTTGGGATGTGCTAATGCGACATGGTAAGTAGTAGGCTTGTAAATGACAGTGAGAAATCATGAGAAAGAATTACCCGGCATGATTTGAAACTAAATTTGCTGATTGTGTTTACACTTAAGATTTGACATTATTTGTATGTAGTGTGACTTGCCAAATTTTCTTGATCACAAAAGTTTGAAATACCTCAAAATACGAGAGATTTGAATATGAGGCACGAAGGTGGATGGGTTATTAAGCGTTAGTGTTTTCCATTGAGTATCATCCTAGAAAGGCGAATGTGGTAGCTGATGCATTAAGTCGTAAGGGAAAGGTTAAGGAGCCATTGAATGAAATGAAGCAACTTGGTGTTAATTTTGGAGTGGGAGTTGATGGCGGTTTGTTGGCGCAAATAAGAGTTCGACCGGTTCTTCTTGATCGAATACTCGAGTGGCAACAGAAAGATGAGAAGCTGCGAAAGATAATTGGGAAGTGGCGAGGCAGATCGGACTTTGTGAGGCGAGAGATGATGGAGCCACCTGATGCATGGTAGATTATTCGTACGCTTTACTGCCGGGGAGTTAAAAGGAGATTTTGGACGGCTTCATATAAATATAATATGCATCTGGTGGTACAAAGATGTATAGAGACTTAAGAGCGATGTGGTGGCCCAAGCATGAAGAGAAGTGCTGGTGCTCAAAATGCGACTTGTCAATAGGTGAAGATAGAACAACTGCGTCAGCGGGGCTATTGCGACCAGCCGCATTCAGTGGACATGGGAGCATATTATGATGGATTTTGTTTTCGGACTCGAGGACATTGAGAAAGAATGATGGTATTTGGGTGATAGTGGATAATTTGTTGAAATCAATTCGTTTGCTAGATTAAATCATTCGCGTCGCGAAGCGGTTAGCGAGGTTATATGTTGATCAAATTGTGCAGTGCATGGAGTGCGGTATCCGTTGTATCAGATCGAGATCTTTGGGTCGCTTTCCAGTTTTGGAAAGGATTTCAAGCGATAGGGGATGAGGTCAATTGAGTATCGTTCGTCCACGGTCGGATGGGCGATCGAGAGAGAGAACAATTCGAAGCAATGGAGGATATGTTGCGGGCACAATGTGTTGAACTTTTTCGGAAGTGGGATGATGAATTTGCCTAAAATGGAGTTTCACGTATAATAATAGCTTCCACTTATTTAGTATTGAGATGGCTTCCATTTAAGGCGTTATGCAGAAAAAATGTAGGACTCCAGTTTGTTGGAATGAGGTTGGGGATAGGAAAATATACGGTTCGGAGTTGGTGGAAGGGTCGGTGGAGAGAATAAAATTGATACAACAGCACCTGAAAGTGGCGCAAGATAGACAAAAGATGTATGCGGATAAATTCGCCCGATTTAACGTTTGAAATTAGGTGATAAAGTATTCTTGAGAATATCCAGAGTGGAAAGGTGTATTGAGATTAGGGAAGAGAGGAAGTTGAGTCACGATGAATCGGTTGATCTTGAGATTTTGAGGCGAGTTGGTCCGGTGGCTATCGTTTAGCGTTGCCTCGAGAATTGGACAAAATTCATAACGTCTTCATGTCATGTTTGATATATCCCAGACGAATCCGTATCTTAGGTCATGACAATGGAGCTTGGAGGACCTTCACGTATGAAGAAACGGTGAAAATTCTTGATCGAGAAAGGAAAGGTGTTGCGAGAAATAAAGTTGTGGCTTTAGTGAAGGTGTTGTGGCGAGAAATCGGCCCGAGTGGAGGAGGCTACGTGGAAGCGAGAAGGTGGATGCGAGAAGTCAATATCCGCATCTTTCGAAATAGAAGGTTAATTCTTAAACTTTGTCTTTATATTATGTGTTAATATGTTAATTCTTATGGATGAGTAAGTGAGTTAGGAGCAAGGGCACGTGGGGTTGAGTAAATTTCGAGGGGCAATTTTTTATTAGGTGGGGAGGCCCCGAAATAACTTCCGTTCGTATAAGAAATTTTTTTAATGATTTTAGTTTCGGTTAGTGTTTGACGGTTAAAGTTAAAATTTGAATCGAATAATGATAATATGGGTTGAGCGTTTGAGAATAGAAATTTAATTTGACACGTGTTGACTTTAGATCTTGACTTTATTATGGGATAGAAATGTTATCTAAGTTTGGTTAAAGAGTTTGAGGTGACTTTAAGTGAGTTATTGGGGTTAGAAAGTGGTGTATGTTGAGGGTTGAGCTTTGTTGAGCTTTTGTTGAGCTTTTCTTAAGTTATCTTTAAATTATAGTAGGGCGTTAGAGGACTTTAATATAGTTATTTTGGGAATAGAAGTATTGGTTTGGATATGGATTGGTAGAGATTGGGTTGAGAAAGTTTGGGAAAGTTCATTATATTAGTTAGTGTTTGAATTGGAGGTTGTATTTAATGGTTTAATTAGTTGGCAATTGATTGTTGGATTGGTTAGAATGTGATTAAGTGTTATTAATTTAGGTAATAAGTGATGACGAATATTGAGATTTATGAAGTTGGTAATTAGAATGTAGTTACATTGGAATTTAGAAGTGTATACTAATCTTGGGAGGATAGGATGATTGCTAAGGGTAGTAAATTTGAATTGTGAGACGTGGTATAATACTCGGGTTTTATAGATGTTAAGAGGTTATTACGGAATGTGTTAAAATGTATAATTTCCTTGAATAGGAGTTGAAGGCCGGACTGGCAGGACTACTTAGAGTTATCATTCTTCTTTTTTGGGCCGAGGGTGATGTGAATCTACCGATGGGAACCTTCATATATATTATGTTTATATATTTTGCATTTGTTTTTGTCGTGGGATTATTTTGACATGTGTATTGAGTTATTAAGTTAACGCGTTATGAGATAGTTGTGATTATGATTCGTATTGTGATTGTGGTTAACTTTATTGTGGTTATACACGTGTCTTTGTGTGTCTTGTCTTTGCGTGTGGCTATGTGTTGTGCCGTAGCCAATACATTGTGCGAGGTTTATTTTGATTGCTTTGATATGTATATGTGGAGGCCGGTGGTAGGCCAGGCCAGGCGGGAGGTTTGGTGTGGTATCTGCGTAGTAGTGGAGTAACCAGAGTGGTCGGGAGGATTTGGTGTGATATGCGTATTGAGGGGAGTAGCCTCGGTCGGGAAGATGAAATTGGAGACACAAATGCGATTATTCGTGGAGTGGATTCCTCGTTTGTTTGTTATTTGTGGAGGTGGATTCTCGTTTATTTATTATTGTGGAGGTGGATTCACCGTTTGTTTACTATTTGTGGAGATTAGTTCCTCGTTTGATTACTTTGTGTGTTAGAGGCAGTTTCCACTTAAATGAATATGCATTGTTGATGGTTATAAGCTCTGAGTGTAGTATGTGATATCGTATAAAAGAATTTATGTGATTTGTGGGCGATTATTACGAATTGTAGGTAGGTTAATGTATATACATATGTTATATATATAAGTATGATTATATGTGATTGGGTAAATACGTAATTGTATTCACTTTCGGCTTATAGGCGACTCCTTTTCTACATGGGCGGGCGTTTTATACTAGGTCTCACAGAGCGTCGTTGAGGTGGTGAGGATACGTATTGCGAGTTGCGTGGTCATGGGTGAAGCGGTGAGTGTATAGGAAGTCATCGGTCGTTCCCGCTTTGTTTGTCGACTTGTATATTTCTAGACTTGTGTGTGTTGTATTTTGGATTTCTTTGTATCCTTAGGTTGTATTATTCGAGGTGGTTGTGTTACATTGTCTCTTTTGTTTTGTTGGATGTGTTGTTGGAGCAGCGCGATGGAATAGAGAGTTTTGTCTTTGTTAATGTCGGCCCGAGGTTATATTTGTTATTATGTCAATCGATTGGTGACTCACGGTGTACAGTTTATTGTGATCTTAACCTCGAAGCGGCCGACTTAGGGTGGGTCGTTACAATTGTTATATGATGAATGGTGATATCGGTTGTGATATGATGATGAGATTATTGTTGGTGTGATTGGTTGTTGAACTCTAGTTCGGTTACCGTACCCTCACTGCGGGTTGAGTTGTTCTAGTTCTTTGGGTAGAAGCAACGAGTAATTGATTTTATATCTCGTTTGCTGGAGTAGAAGCAACGAGTAATACTATTTTGTCTGGATTTCAGCTGGAGTAGAAACCTTGAGTGACGTCATTTTCTTTTCTCCTATGAGAAGGAGTAGACTCTCATAGGGGGCCGGAGTAGAGTTATTGTTGCTTGTGTGATATGTTGGATGTTATTGACTGTGTGTGTGAGAGTTTATTTGTTGGATTATTTGATATGATTAGATTATCGGATATTATTGAATTGTTCTGGATTATTTGAGAGGTGGATTATATTAAATTGTTGAGACTATACGTTTGCATGTGCATATATGTGTGACTAGTTATGGTTCGTTATATAAATATTCATTGAGCTTCCAGCTCACCCCTTTATTTGAAATTTTAGGAAATTTTGTAGTTGCGGGGAAAGCGTTAGATGCTTGCTTGTCTTTGCGGTGAGGCTGTGTATAATCGTAGAATGCAGTTCGGTGGAATTTAGGATATCATCCAACCCGGTCTTGATGTGTACACTTGTGTTGTGTCAAGTATGTATTTAGAAAATGTGTTGTATATGATTTGTATGATTGATGAAATTGTGAAGTGTAATAATTGTTGTTGTCTTAGATCACCATCTGAAGCGGGAAATAACGTTGTATTTTTCTTCCATTCTTTTGGTTCGGATTTGTATGGTAAGCTTCACAGAATTTTCGGGTTTTATGGCGATTACAGCGCCGAGACGCTTGGGACGGGTTATTACAAGTCACATCCTCTTTTGGCTGACAATCCTCTAATTACTCTGGTCGTTGCCTAATTCAATACATTCTTCCATTAATATTTCATCCTTATGAAATACATTGGCTTTATGTGAATTAGTTTTTAATTTAGTAAAATTTATGATATTGTAACCTTCTTTTTTTATCTTCCTCCAATATCTCTTATATGGTGACCTTGGAGTGAAGAAGAAGGTGAAGACAAGGCATATCTATTCTTAGAATAGGTTCTATACTTCATTTCTAGAGAAGCTATATCCTTCCAGGAACGAATGGTTTATAAGATTATCGAAACATCGAATTCGACTAGTAGTCTCCAAGATAATCTCGAGCAAGATTTTCCAATTTTGATTATAGTTAGAGGGACACCAATAAAATGAATGCTCTATTTTCCCATTCATTTAAAAAATACCAGGACCTGAAAAAGCAGGTCGAAATGTCAACTGACATGGTTTAGATACTTCAATAATAGTACTCCTTGTAATGCCTAGTACCGGAGTTGTTAGATTCGATTGACTGGCCTCACAAATTATTATGAGTCTTTCCAAGATGTTTTATCGTCATTCACATGTTCACTAGAAGACTTCCCAGTGGGTCACTCATTACACAATTGCTTCGAGTCAAGCAACTTATCATTGGAGTTCTTATGAGTTGGACTTTCGAAAAAAAAAAATACATTTTTGTGATATGAGTAGTACCAATCAAATCAAATTTATCTGGTAATTTGCACCATACCCCTCCTATAAACTTTAAAATGAGCACCATACATTCCTGTAAACTTAAAGATGCATGATATCTCTTTAGTCCTTATAAACTTAAAATGTTGCACCACACCTCGCTGGTGTTAACTTTGAGGTTAAAGTTAACGGAATTGTTAAAAATAGCTATGGTTTTGTTTTTTCTTTGAAATAATCTAACATTATAAATGAATCAATGATATAGCATTATAAAAGAATATATAAATATATAATTTCCTCTTGAAGAAAAAAAATGATATATTTACAAGATTTAACATTATCAAGGAATCATAAGGCAATATATTTAAAAGAAAAATATAAAATACTATGACATTACTAAAATGTAAAATAATATGTATGTAAACTAAAAATTATTAATAATTAACATAGTGCAAGGCGAGATCGATATAATACAATACACTAATCATAAAATATGTTCAAGTTGTTTAAAATACCCGGCTCGCTCGATATTTACTCGATCCATTAACAAATTGTCAAAATTTTAAAAATATTATAAAATATGTTCAATATATAATCATAAATAAAGAGCAATAACATTAATCAAAGGATTATTATGGTTTATAGATAATTCTATTTGCTACATAAGAGGTGTGTACTTTTGTTTAACTATTTTAGTTTAATTTATTCAATTAATTAACTTAATTTGAGAAAAATTTACAAAGATTGAAGGTTTAATTTGAAAATTTACAAAGATTTTCGAAGCTTGTGCTGATTAACTTAACGGCTCGGGTACTACCCGGTACCCGACTCGTTAACTACCCGAATCGTTATCTTAACGAGTCGAGTCGGGTACTAAAGTTGGGCTCGTTACTTTACCCGGCTCGTTATCTACCCGACTCGCTATCTTAACGAGTCGAGTCGGGTACTCCAATACCCGGCTCGACTCGGCTCGTTTCTAGCACTAGAGGGTATGGTGCAAATTATCCTAAATTTATCACGCCGACTTTGGGCAGGGGTATTACAATCTCCCCAACTTAAGCAGTCATTGCCCTCGTTGAGCCACATCATATCGAGGACCGCTCTGATATCATTTCTAACGTCCCGCCCCGGGGTCAGTACGTTATTATATTTGATGGACTAACCGCACAATTAACCAATGGTCTTTCTAGCATGTTTTGTCCTCACTCACGAGCTCATTGAGAAACTTCCCTATGAGTCATCCATTCCAGAATTGCTCCACATGAAACAAGCTTAACCTTGAAATTCTTATGAGATGAGTCTTCAAAAAGAAGATGCATCTTGGTGGTATAAGTAGTACCAATCAAATGATATCAAACTTATCACATTGCCCACTTTGCTCAGGAGTATACATCCCTCCGAATTTTTTACTTGTCTTTCTAGAGTTATACACACAAATTAAAAAAATAAATAGTTAAAAAGTATATTGAAAATGTGGAAGGTCGAAATTGAAAGTATATCATTTATTTATTTTATTTATGTTATTTAAGAAGAAAAAATAGTAAAAAGGTATATTGAAATAGGACAATTTTCTAAGTTAGAAAGTTTTTTTTTTGATAGATAATTCATAATATTAAGACGAAATAGTTCCATAGTCATGATGACTATTTGAATCCAAAATGCATGAAACCAAATTAAATGAGCTAATGACAATGTCTTTTAAATTCATAAAACAATCAAAACTAGATGGAAACCAAATGACTTAGCGGTTTGTCTTTCAAATCCTATGATAGATTCTTGATCCTTGTTGTTCTTGAATACAACAAAATTCTTAAACCAAACACATGAAGAAACCATCAGTAACAATACAAGTGAAATGCAAGATCTTGGGCAAGAATTAAAGTTGTAAAATATTGCTTCCCCAATCGATACCGTTGTGATTAGAGTCATTAGTTATCAGGGGTGATACCGTGTTGTTAAAGGCGATGATTTAGAAATGGGACCTATTAATTGTATGGGTTCCTTTGGGAAAGATCGCAATAAGATCTCAATAAGACATTTGGGATTTCTACGAGTTCCTTTGAGAGAGCAGCAGAATTTAAAGTTATTGTCAGCGAGAACTCGAGACAAGGTTGGTTGATTCGAGCCATGGTTAAAGAAGGTTTTAAGATCTTGAGGGTGATACGGGAATCGATAATCCTCGGATATTGATTGAGAGCGTGTTCCAACATGAATCATATTATCCGAGATACTCATCAGTCCGGAATGAAAGATTTTCCATGACCAAGAGGCGGATCGTTTATCAGCTTGTGAGGAGGCGGAGTTGGGAAATATTTTTGATTTAAGAGAAGTTGTCATGGGTGAGTTTGGAAATTGGATAAGTCTCCAACGATTCCGTGCTAGAGACGAGATTAAAATGGTGAAGTGCACCCAAAACCAAGGCCTCCGCTTTTTAGGATGAATGAAGAAATCTCAATTAATCGATAGATTGAAGATGATTAGAATCCCCTAAAGAAAATTGGTAAGATTCGGTCTATGTCATGAATGGTGGAGAGGGGAAATTTATAAACACCCATTGAATAAACCTGATGGAATTTCATATGCATAACTTGAACAAATAATCACATATGCACATAAACAAGATCACTTTAATTTATATATTTCATATCTAAATTAATTATTACAATATATATGAATATAAGAGCTAACACACGGCTAGCGAGAATATTATCTCCATGATCTTTCACGAAGCCTTCTTTGAATTCCAATTGCTAGAATCCGTTGTACCTACAGTTGGTCGACACGAGAGGGTTGAATCGGCCTTAGGTTTGCTAGAACACGTGGGAGATTAGATGAAAGAATCAAAGAAAAACTATCAAGTTTTGCACTTGATATTTCGACCTCACCGAGGGAGGCGAAAATCTTTACCGTGGTGGTAGGTTTTTCTTGTGATATTTCACATAAACCTGGCAAAACCCCATATATATAGAAGCGTATTTTTAACCTAAAACCCAACCGAATAGTTAATGAGCGACTTGTTCAATTAAAATAACTTCGTTAAGTAAAATACTACTAACGATTGTTAACAAGCTCAACTTCGCTATTAATTAATTTAGCAACTTCAGTTAGTGGTGGTTTATTCAATTTATATTTTATATTATTAATGTAAAATTTTCAATTGAGAATACTCGTTGATTACAATCAATACTCAATTTAGCAAGTATTGTTTTATTCATACACAAATATAACTCAACGTCACTTTGTATGTGTGTGACTTCTAGACCACTTAATATTATTATAACGGTTATGCATGATATCTACTTGATCTAGCATAACCCGGTAGTAGTATCATGAAAACCCGACTGAAAGTAATTACGAATTACTATAGTTGAGCGTTCGTTTATGTATCCACGTTCACTAAACTAGTAAATGGTGTTACAACAATTATCGCGGCAGACATAATAAATGAAACCAATAACTATTGATTTCGAACAAAACCAAAAGATCGATTGGAGTTCAAATTTGATTAGGGTGACCCTTCCAACAAAATTGAGGAACTTAAAATTCCAAGAGATGATTCTCTTTTTGATTTTATCAATAATGGAGTCGAAAATTTGTTTTCTATTTGTCGTTATATTCACGGGAATACCAAGATAACTACCAAAATTGGGAGATTCGGAGATTCCAAGAGACGAGAGGACAATATATTTTCTTGTGTTGGGAGTAAGAGGGCTAAAAGTGATGATTGACTTTCTGAGGTTGATGATCTGACCGGAGTCATCACAGAAGGATTTGAGGCTATCATAAAAGGATGAAAGACTTTTGAGTCAGGTTGTAATAACCGGTAACGGCCCGTTAATAAAATAAACTAAAATGTGAAATTATTAATTTATTTTTCGTGAAATTGGAACCCACTAAATATTTTATGTTCGTAAATGTTATGTTCGGAAGTTAGTTGTCGGATTAAGTTAAAACAAGAGGTATCGAGCGAATTAGAGGCCCGAATTTTCACCGGTTGGGCTTGGGCTGACCAACCTAAACCATAGAGACACCATAATGAGCCCAAAGCCCAAACCAAGCCATTCTTCTCTGCTTCGCCGAGACAGCCGTGTATCACCCGCCATTTTTTTATTCTTTCTTTTCAATTTTCTCCCTCGATTCTCAAGCTTGGAGCTAAAATTTTGGAGGATTTCTCTACATCATCCCAAATCGTTTCGAGGTAAAAAGGTGCGATATTTTGAATATTTTGTGAAATCTCAAACTTTGACTTTTTATTTGACTTTTTGATATTTTGAATTTTATTGCTCCAATTGATTCTTGGGTTGTAGATTAGTTATTCTTGGATTGAAATATGGTGTTTGATGTGAAATTTCGGATGTTTTTAGGACGGTTGACTTTTTGAACTTTTGGGTTGACTTTGGATTTTTGGGTATATTATTGAATAGAATTATTGTCTAGGCTTAAATTGTAATATAGGAATTGATAATGATCGATATTTGGGGTAGAAAGGGTAGTTATAGTTGAATTGACTTTCGGGTGATCGTGGGTTGATTTTCGCTAAAATGTGGTGGTTAATGTAAATAAGTTAGTGGATCGTTATTGTGGTTGTTTTGGGATATGAATATGAATTATAAGTGTTGGAAGAATGATTTAATCGAATTGTGAAATTATTTGGAAATGTTGGGAGTTTGAATAAGATATGAGGTGATTATCGAACTTAGTGTCAGGGTAGTGAGGTTTGTCATCGAGATTGTTATTGAAACATAACTGGTAATCTTTACGTAAGTTGTAATTTATAACGGAAATGAGTTAAAAAGCCTGGTATTTAAATTAGGATAAAGGGGTTGAAATGGTTACGAGTTGTGATTTTATTTTTTGTAATGTGTTCGGGACTAGGGACGTGGGAACGTACGTGAGGAATGGGTGTTGCTTGGGCGCTAGTGGTACTAGCCAAGGTGGGGATTTATCACTCGTTTGTTATCTTATTTATGTTTGGGTGTTGTGTATGGTAAATTGATTGTGACAATGTATCTGTATTATGAACTTATCCGTGGGTATATTTGTGAAACTGTGAATTGTTGACTTGTGTGGTAGTCGTCTTAGATGCATCCTGGTGTGTTTATTGGAGAGTATTTGTGCTTGAGCATATTTATGTTTTATGTGAAATTTTTGAGTATGTTTATGCTGAGTGTAATTCACTTGTATTAAGTATTGAGTATAATTATTATTGGGGGAAATATTTGGGGTGTATCTACATTTGAGTGCGGGTTTTTGTGCGATTGGGTTGTATTGTGTGTGATATGGATGTTACTTTGAGGCGTTGTGTGTTTGTTGTGTGTGTTTGACATTGTATGTGTGTGTTTTGTGGATGTTGAGATGATGTGGGGTGTTCGAAGGGTGAGCCTGCCGGGAAAAGGATGAATTGTTATATATATGTTGTTGTGGGGTGTTCGAAGGGTGAGCCTGCCGGGAAAAGGATGAATTGATATATATATGTTGTTGGGTGTTCGAAGGGTGAGCCTGTCGGAAAATGATGAATTATTATATATGATGTTATTGTGGTTTCACTTTTGTAAATCACTTATTTGTGGTTGTGGTATTAACGTGTTTGGTGAAATTTTACTGGTTACTTGTTTGATTATGTGATGTGAAATATGGCATGTGTGTTACGTAAGTCGAGTTTTTCTGAGGTGTGCGTTTATTTCGATGAGTATTACGCTGTGAGTGTCTTGAATGGATTAGCATATTTTTTGTATTATATTTGTATGGTGTATTTCACGCATCTTATTGCTAAGTACCGATATATATTTATTCACTACTTGTATACCTAAATTCGGATATGGGTAAATTCTGTCAAGATTGATCCGTTCAGCTAATTTGTCGGGCTTATCGCTCCCTTCAAATTGTGGTCTTACTTTTGAGCGGTTGAGTTCGCGAGTGTCAGGTGAGGCTTACGTTTAGGTGAGGAGACGGGTGGCTAGGATCCTCGGCAGTCCTTTTTTTTTCATTACTTTGACGTAAACAGTTTTACTTTTGGTTTTGGAGATGTTGGAACTGTAATATATTTTGTGGTATATTTTGTGATTTGGTTGTTGTGGTGTGTTATGTTTTGGGTTTGGCTGGAAATGCCACGATGGTTAAATTTTGTATATCGTGTTTTCGGGTTTGAACTCACTTTATTTTTTATCAATGTCGGTCCTCTTGGTTTTAAATAGGTGTTTTAAATTAATCGTAATCTAGATTAGTGGCTTCGGATATCTGAGTTATTGACGACTCACGACCTCGGCGTCACGACTCGGGCGGGTAAGATTACACCGGTTCGAGGAAAGAAATAGATATAAATGCGCAAATAAAAGGTGAGAGATTTGAGGTCCGTTTCTTGCAATGGCAATACCTTTCAGAACCCCTTTGTCCTGGTGAAATTGTAGGGTTGAAGAGAGCGCTTCTGTGCAAAGAGCAAAAAGAATAGGCGAGAAGAGATCACCTTTTCTAGGCCCACAATGTGGTTTGAAGGTTTCTAAGATTTGCCCATTGACAATGATGGAATACATAACCGTTGTGCCAATAGTCTCCAGAAGTTTAAGAAGAAAATTCCACTTAATTCTGTCAAAAGCCTTACTCATATCAATCTTGATGGCTGCCATCCTAGCTTTTTTACTTTTGGAGGTTTTGATTGTGTGAATAAGCTCTTAAGCCATAATGATATTGTCTTGAATACCTCGACCATGGACAAAGCCAGGGAGATAAGGGGGTTCATGTGCAGCGATCTTATAACAGATAACGCATATGTCTGTCATCGAGCTTGGTCGGTCAACTTTAGGGATGAGGGTGATGAATGTGTTGTTAATTTCCTTTAGAATATGCACACTATTGAGGAATTCCAGAGTTTCCATAGTAACATCTTCCCCGACAATATCCCAATTTTTTTATAGGACTCGGCAGGGAATCCATCGTTACCCGGGGATTTATAGTGCAACATTTGAAAAAGGACCAGTTTCACTTCCTCTGGTTCAAAAGGGGCATTCAGACTTTCAATTTGTACAGTGAGAGCTTTTATAGATAGGAAAATGCTCGTCAGTCGGGAGTGAGCAGGTGGGTAGATTAAAAAGATCCATGTAGTAGTTTTTGCAATGGGATTTGATGTCCTCCTCGTTAGTGATCAGATTGTTGCTTGAATCCCTAATTTCCAAAATACTATTAATCTTGGTTTTGTGCCTAACATGATCATGGAAGAACTTGTGTTGTTTTCTCCTTCTGTGATTGTTGTAAGTTTAGATCTCTAACACCAGTATTCCTCTTCAAATTTAAGCGAAAGATCGAGTTGGTTTCTAAGATTACAGTCAAAGTCACCATAGGTTGGATTTGAGGGGTTATTTTGAACATGGGTTAGCTGATTTTGAATGGATTTTATTTGGTAACAGATGTTTCCAACTCGCTTTTGATTCCAGTCTTTAATGACCCTTTTGATGTGTTTAAGGTTGTTGATTAATTTGAAAGTAGAAGAGCTAGATTGGAAAACCGAGGTGGAGGGCCAGGAATTAGCTATGAAGTGTGAGAAAGGCCTCAAGTTTGAAGGAGCGGGGCAAGGATCTAGTGGTTTTTTTGTTGAAATGAGGATTGGTCCATGGTCAGATCTATTGGTGTTTGATAATATAAATAATATTAATATCTTGTGGATAAGATAAATTCTCAGCTACTGGAGTTGTATAAGCGATAATTAGAGGCATTAAATATGTGTCTAGTTCTTAGAATTGTTTAGTCGACCCGACATATGATAGGGGAAGTTACAGAATCTTGCCCAGTTAACTTGCTTGCACAAATAAAGGCGCGTAAGTGTTAGGTAGAATATTAAATAATGATTACAAGGAAGATCCGAATATGTTATAGTCGAACTAGGGGTGTGCTCAAAAATTGGAAATTAATTCACGATGTTAACACACGTAGTTAATTTTAAGCGAAATTATAATTAAGTGTAAACTTTTTGTGTATACTATTGTGGCCTCTTGGCTCGATTGACAAAAGTCATATACTAATGAATATCAATAGAACATTATATATTAGTATATTGATTATGACGGAACACAATGTGAAAAATACATGTACACAATAATAAATACAAGTATCCTATGCGAACATTACTATACTGTCGAGCGTATCTGACTTAAACTTAATTGAATTGTTGGCCAGGCGCTCTTGAATATACCGTATTTAAAACAAGATGCTTTGTAGGGAAGACCCGAACAAGATGAAGAAGCTTGAAGTTAAACGGTCGACATTACCATGCTTCGATCCCAGCTTTTCATAAATTGCTTTTCATAAATTGTTACTCCGCTTTCTGGCACCAAAATACGAAAATTTCACGCAGAGTCTTGATTCAGCTCGAAAGAAAATTGAAGATTGAAGAGAGTCGGGAATAATGAATGCTGATAGGAAGGGTGTTTTAAGTGGTTGAATAAAGAAACGATTAAAGTCATAACAAAGAGGATAAGAAATTGGGAGAAGGGAGAGAGGTGATTCGAGATAAAATTCGAATTAATCTGCCTACTTTGTTAAGGTTGGGGTGACCATAAATGCAACCGGTATCAAGTTTGAGTTTCGGTGTGATTTGAAAGAGAAGGAGGTGTTTGGACAAAAATAGGGGTTTGGCATTAATGTTAGAGGAAAATCCAACTCAAAGCCTCTAGTGTGACCATTAACATCAAAACAAGTTAGAAAGTTTTTAAGATAAAAACTCAGAAGTGATAAGTCAGGAATTCACGTATTTACTCATATATAATTTTTTAGATCTTCATATCCCTCCATTATTATTTTGTAATAATAATAATAATAATAAAAATAAAACTAATAATATAATAATAATAAAATAAAAAATAAAAATAAAAGTAATAATAATAATAAAATAATAATAACAAATATAATAATAATAATAATGATATAATAATAATATAAATAATATAAATAATAATAATAACAAAATTAATAATAATAAAATAATATAAAATAAACATAAACATTAACATAATAATAAATATAATATTAAATATAATAATAATAATTAATGATAATAATAAAATAATAATAAAAAATAATAATAATAGTAATATGAACAATATCAAAAATAATAATAATAATAACAAAAATAATAATAGCAATAATAATAGCAATAATAATAAAAATGATAATGTAATAATTACAATAATAATAAAATAATAATAATAATAACAATAATAATAATAATAATAATAATAATAATAATAGTAAAAATAATAATAGTAAAAAAATTACAAGAGTAATAATATTAATAATAAATAAATAAAAAGTATAATAATAAATAATAAATATAATAATAATAATAATGACAATAATAAATAAAACAAAATAAAAATAATATAAATAATAAAATAATAATATAAATAATAAAATAATAAAAATAATAATAATAAAATAATAATAATAATAATAACAATAATAATAATAATAATAACAATAATAAATAAATAATAATAATAACAATAGTAAAAATAATAATAATAATAATAATAATAATAACAGTAAATAAATAATAATAATAATAACAATAATGTAAAAATAATAATAATAATCAAAATTATAAAAATAATAATAATAATAATAGTAATTAATTAATTTATTATTAATATTATTATTGAAATAATAAGAACTAATAATAATAATTATTATAATAATTATTATTTTTATAATTATAATTAATAATATATTTTAGTAATCATATTTATTCTATTCATATTAATATTTATTATTTATTTATCTGTTAATAATATTATTATTTATTTATCTCTATATATATAAATGAAATAAGTAGAGGTAAGTTATCCAATCTATTTCGATTTAAGTCTTTTCTTTTAGTGTTATTAACCTTTCAAATATTTTAAATTATTACGATTCATTTATAATTTAGTTTCGATCGTTTAGTTTTCATTCAGAACTTTAATTTTGATTTGAATTTAATAAAAGACCTAATTAAAAATGTGGAAGACATAATTATTAAGGATAACTAAACAAAGTGAAGGAACTCTATTCATACTTTTTGACAAACATGGTTTCAGGATAATGCTCAAGGGCGCTTGCAAATCTTTTTAAATAACATGTTGTAATACCTTTAAAGAGTTTATCGACATAGGGAATCAAATTGTATGCAGCCTAACTATAGTGATTATAGAAAAATTGCTACTGAATTGACCCAGCTTACACCAAACCATACCACTATCCAAAACACAATCTAATACTCTCTATGTGATTTGAACTAGTTGTAAATTTTCGTATGAACATTTTTCTTGTTTTATTATACAATAGCTTTTAATCGTTTATTTGTTACTAGTTATCGATGACACAGTGATTGTGCGAATTAGTATTCAAAATCATTTTTATATTAATTTTTGTATAATTATTAAAATCTTTTTTATTGAATTGGCACGTATTCAAATCCTTGACAATACATGGTATTGTTTTGGGATGGCTTGAGTCATTAAATAAAGCTTAGGCAAGCAGTAAACGATAGTTGAGCTGCAAAATGAAAATTAGAGGTATCTCTCACACGTCGTCCAATTCTTCCTCGGCCCATAAATATACCGGGCCCGTAACCTCGATAGCACTGCCTCCCGTCCTCGTCCACTTTCGCTTCCGTTGTGGCTATGATGATAGTCCACGACCACGGTGTGGCCTATGATGATAGTCACGACCACGGTGTGGCGCATGATATCTCTTTAAAGCTGTTGCATTTATCTAAATACTCTTCCTTATCATGCATTATTGTCTTCCGTGCATGATGATCTGAAAATCAACACGATTGAAACTTTTTAAACTTCTCAGAAGATGCAAAAGCTGGAGAGACGGATCACCAGATGCTGGTAGGCAATTGACCCACTAATTGGTGAGACCAAGGCATTTCTTTTGTAGCGTCGTCGCGTTTGGCGTGCGTTGGATCAAAATCGATAGGTAAATCAATATGAAATTTCTTAGTTGGGACCCTTTTTTGTCGCTCCTCTTATATAGTGCCGAGAGGCAGATCTTAACCTTAGTAAAATTGCAACCTTTTTCTAGAGTTGCTGTTCGACCATTTGTTGGTTCTTTATTTGTACTCGTTGTCATTTGCTTGTTTGCTGCCTGTGTAGTTTCGTGAGCTGCTGTTCGTGCACCTTGATTATCATTTTCTATTTGAGTCACTTCATCCCTGCCTACTGTATACACACTGAGCTGCAGATTCTCAGATTCCAATTGCTTATTATGGTTTGGACCTTTACCACTCTTTTCAGCCTGAGCATCAGTTTGAACTGTAACAACACTTAGTTGCTTAGCCTGCTGCATCATCGCCTCCGCTGCATCAGTTTGTGTCAATACGTCGAGCACATTCTGCGTAACCTTGTCTACATCAAGGTCCAAAACTGTATAGTCTAACTCTGCTACCTCAGATTTTTGGCCATTCTCAGCATCTACCGGAACCTCAGCAGGACCAAAATCTACCCAATTTGAGCCCCTTTAGTTTCGGACCTTTGAACATTACAAACACTTTGAACCAACTCTAAATCTGAACCCTGCTCTGCTGCAAAAACGCCTGGACTGACCTGCGAATCAATTATAGTTGGTGCACTAATCGGCGAGGCTTCAACCTCAATCTTCCCCGAAACCACCTCAGAACCAGCTACGCATAGTTCTGTAATCCTGGGCTTATCAGTCATGTGCTCATCGCTGGAGGAATGGAAATTCAGAGGGACATCATTTTCGACCAGAACTGAGTGAGATTTTTTATCAAACACATGGTGTGCAACCTTCACTTCAGCTACCTTTTTCCCAGACAGTGCCTTCTCCACCGAAGAACCGAACTTGCACTCATCTATACCATGTCCTAAATGCTTACAAGTAACACAATAAGAAGGAATACCATCATAAAACACATGAACCCAAAACCCATCCAGCATAACTTTAGTCTCATCTTCTTCAAAGCCAACCCAAATAGAATCAATGAAAGGCTTAGATAAATCTAATTCTACACAAATAAGTGCCGAATTTCAAAATTTTCCTATTGATATTGCGAGGGTGAACTCTTAGAGGCCTACCGATTGCGTTTGAAATGGACAATAAGATTTTTTCGTCAAACATATATAACGGAATACCTTCCAATCGCACCCAAACTGGAGCAATAGCGGACTCTGTCAATGGGGAGAAATTTGGCTCCCATTTAAGAATCCTCATGGGCTTTCCATTAATAAGCCAAGATAATTTCAAGCAGATCTTGATGTAATCGACTTTGAACTCACATACAATGAACAAGTGCTTCTTATCAAATTGGGAGACATTATAATTGCCTTGTAGCTTGAGCTTACTAAAAAATTCTTTAATGGCTGCGAAATCCGGCCGGCCATGGGAAAATTTACCCACGAGCACATAGGGAAGTTTATCCAATAGAGATTGCTTCTCTGATGCTTTAAAAACCACCGAGGGTTTCCCATTGTGTATTGAGATAGGCTTGAGAGAGAAGGAAGAGGGATCTAAAGATGGTGGAAGAAGTTTGGAGGGACGACTTTGAACTACTTGAGCAAATGAAATAGCAATGTTTGATTTCAAATTCCCTGCGATGAGAGAAGATTCAAGACCCCCCTCAGCCGGAGGAGAGGGGTCGCTTAGAGCATGAAGGTTTTTGGGAGAGAATATCTTTCTTTGTCTTAAAAGAAGTCAATAAGACTTTCTGCCTTGCGGATGTATGAATGAGGCACGAATTAAATTGCTTCGTATAATTGATAAAATATTAATTATTAACATAATATCCTTCGTAATATATAAGGGAAGAAAAATGAAAAGTAAATAATTGGATATATTAATAAGTGAAATAAGTGTAATGTGATATCTTTCCATATTAGATTTACATAAGAAATCATAGGTCAAGTTTAAAAACTCAACAAATATAAAGTAAACAGTTTTAGCATATTTGACAAATAATATAGCTACTAATCTTTATAATTTCTCACAAAGTGGCGTGTATGTGTTAGCTACTCAGAGAAATGAGAATAGGAGAATTATTGGATTTGTGTTTGGTATGTTGGAATGGAATGAAATGTAATGGAATTGAATGAAGATTTGATTATTCTTTATTTGGTATTTAAATCTTTTGTTTGATTACGATGAAACAAGTCATTCTGATATATGAGGTTTTAAACCATTCACACTTAATATGGTGGTAATGACTAAATTCTGTATAGAAGTAATAAAATATAAATAAGTTATTAACATTATAAATATAATATGTATAATATTAAATAGTTATATATTTATACGTCATATAATATTAAATATATGTGTGTTATATTAACTATATTAATATTATATATAATTGTTTATATATTTAATTAATCAATATATATGATAGATATATTTAATATAAAATAAATTAGAAATATTTTATAATAAAATATAAAAATATTATAATTTATAATAAAATATATTAGTATTGCTTTCGATATTTAAATATAAAAATAATTTAAAGTAATACTATCTAAATTATATTAAAAACTATAATTCTAATTAATATCTTAATGTCGATTCTTTTTATTTTTTGAAAAATATATTTAAATTAATATTTTATTATGTTCGTTAAAACTAAATATATTGTATATTGTAATATTACATGAAAAGTAATATATTATTAAATATAATTTTAAATTACTACTAATTTCTTTAAAATATATTTAAAATTAATGTGTATATTATTTTATCGAGATATTTTTATAATAAATAAATAAATAAAATTTAAATTTATAAATTTATATTACTTTAATATAAAAAGTAATATGATTTAGGGATGGAGGAGTATAAATATGTAAGATAAATTCTTTGATTTCTATAACATACCCGAATAAAGTAATTGAATTGTTCAAAGCAATTCTTTTCTATTCATTTCATTCTGACATTAAATTCGGCCCGTACCAAACCGCCCCTAAAGGTAATTGTCGAGTCGGACCCAGTTAGATTAAGGAGCGATGACCCCGTCGTGCTCGGCAGCGGGTCCGTCAGGCTATTCTTTGACACCTCTAAGCATGAGTTCAAGGTTGTGCTCATTTATCTTGGAGTTGTGCTCGTTATCTTAAAAGATAGTGCCCGACTTACGTTATATTCTGAATTGGTACTCGATATGCGATCGGTCTCTACTCGTTGATTCAATAAAGTCATGTGATTTATTCATCTATAGACAAGTACCACATTAGTTGATTAAGAACTTACGAGTGTATTAATAAGGTCATGTGATTTATTCATCTCCGGACAAGTGATTTTTAGTATCTACCTACGGATTCTTAACATGTTCGTGTTTTGATAATTGACTTTTTTAATTTTGAAGAATATATAAAATGTTAGTATCTTTAATGCATTTTAGTGTTAACATTATAATCAAAGTTCATGCGCGTAAGGGTATAAAGATTGTTAAATGGAAATAGAATCTGAATATTACTCCCTCCATCTCAAAAAGATTATCCAATGTCGAACTTTCATGGCTGGCATTTTACACTTTGATCTCGTTTATATGTGTTGAATAATATTTACTGAAAGATATAATTTTTAATGTTAATATAACATTTTTCTCACAAATCAAAGTTAAGTGTCAATTAAGGCTACTATGGTCGAAAATCAGAATAAACAATCTTTTTGGTATGGAGTTTTGTTTCTACTATGGTTGTGTACATTTTTTTAACTTTTTGATTATGTGATTTGTTTGAACCCCTGGTGTGATGTTACACAAATTTTATTGGTTATGGAGTTTAAGTGACTGAAAAGGTAAAATCTTATGCCGAAGACAAGTTCTTTATTGGAAATTTATAGCATTATGAAATTTTAGTTCCGGAATTTTCTGTATATAATCATGTAGTGGTTGTATGTATTCCCTGATTAATTAAATCTCGAGTAAGAACGTTATAGATGGTTCAAAGCATTCATAGATTAAGGCCATGCCTACGGAGGGACGACTGGTTGCCTGGTTTGTTCACTTTGGTTGAATCATGCATGTGGTTATAACACACAAATAGTTTGGTTTAGATGGGCTTAGTGATTAAATATTCTACATGGATATGGCCATATAGGCACAGGGGAGGTTCACCATACTGGATGAGTTAGAACCTGAGCTTATTTTAGTGCTTAGGGTGTTCTGTTAAGCTTCCTTATTATCAATATCTTGTAAATCAAAATGAGAAGCAAGCTTCTGATGCATGTTTGTGGCATCTAGTTATTAGCTCTACAAAATATATAATGGGATACACCCTCAGTATGTAATTTTTTGTTGTTGCGTCAAGTGGATGGGGCTAGAGCGATACAATGGTCTCTTGGGTTTTGCTCAAAGTTAATTTATTTAATCTTCCATAGCATGCTGATTGCTGCATGCCCATCGTCCCATCCCCATTAGGTCATGGAACTTCAGAGTTGCATCAGCTAAACTGTTAAAGCACTGCTAATAGCCTAATACATATTTGATAAACAATACTGATTTTCCTGGTTCATGTCATCATGTAAGACATTATCGATAGCGAATGTATTTCGATCCATCGATGTTTTGCAGATGTAGATGTAAACTGTTAAAGTTGCCACATTTTATTCTGCCATTTTTTTCTAGTTCATGGTGCAGTTTTTCCTCTAAATTCTAATTGTACCATCAATAAGTAATTTACATTTTCAAAACCATAACAAGCCATAGGAGGAAGAAAACCATAGATTGAGGTTTATCCGGTTTGGTTTTAGTTTCTCACTACTTCCAAATTATGTTATAGACTTATAGTACCACAGAAGTGTGGTATCACAAAAAATTACCAATCATTTACATGTATGTGAGAAAATATGATAAAACAAATTATAAATTTGTCTCCTTGGAGTCAATCTAGGTTGCAAAACTTTGAGAAGTTGAAACACTTGGTACAACCAAAGTTTTCTCCAAATGCATAAAGTGGCCTTCCATGAAAGAACTGGGCATAATCACATAAACCTCAAATCCAAAATTAATCTGGAAAACTTGTGTGGATGTTGTAGTATGATATCTTAAGAAAGTTGATTCACACATTTTACAAGGGCGTTGTTCCTATTTCTTACAATTTACAGTTGAGATGTTCCTACTCTCCTTCAGGTAAAACTATTTGCTCCAAGAATTAGAGTCAACTTTTCAGGGAGAAATAAAAAACATATACACCAACCTGAATGCAGATTTACCAATTTGAAACAAAATGGTGTACGACGGAAATCATAACTCATTTTCCACCAGAGCATTGTCTACGACGAAAATCTTCAGACTGCAGTTCCTCCATCAACTTCTGCAATCTTACAGCACCTGGACCAGGCCTAAATACTGAATCATCGCCTCTCAGGGAACACGGGTCATTCCCGTTCTCTGAGGTTCCAATGCACCATGCTCCAAGTGCAAAACGATTAGTGCGTTTAAGTAGTTCTTTATCAATCTTATCTAGAACAGGATCATCCTTGTGAAACTTCCTAGAGAAGGCAGTACTGCTGTTAACCATATTGCTGAAGTCTTTTATAGTCAATGATCTAGGATGCTGCTTAGGAGGATTATCCCATGCTATATAGTGGAGATCATGTCCTAATGAGGTATTTTGGAACTCTTTTGTGTTACAAATGACTGTGTGGAAATAGCCTTCTGGAGAGGAGACAAAGTTTGTATAGTACATCAGGATTGTGCGTGGAAGATTATCCCAACCGCATATGCAGTATTCTACAAATGAGCGAGTTAGCACCACCCAAGCTGAGCCTGTGTAGGAGAAAGTTATAACTCAGAGCCGAAATCTGCAGTAATTTCTTTTATAATGTACAGAAGTTCAATTCTTGAGCATTTTTTACTAACTGTAGAAACTAGAAAGTATCAGGGCATATACATTGCATCCAGTTGAATTATTTTAAATCCTTGATGTGCAATTCCTAATGTTACTTATTTTGCGCGGATGAATATTTCAAAACCCATGAAGCAGATAAAACGAACTCAATGAAGTTGACACATGTTAATCACTTCCGTAACTAAGATAGTACTGCAAGTTTAATAGACGAACCAGTAAACAACTTGAATGATGTTGGAAGAGAACGCTTTTGAGTTGTCCATGCTAGATCAGATTTCTTCGATAAATAGAGACCTGGATCGACTATGATGGGCCTTGCTCTCTGATCCCTTCTTACAGTAAGGTTTTTATTAGAACTTCAAAAATGTATTTCGATATTTATCACTTCAGTCCAGGGATATAGTACTTCAATATAGAATACCTAGTGTACTTACAGTTTCCAACCAGAAAGCTGCATATGTTCAATGAAGTTGAGATTGCGGGACAAATTTGAGAAAACATGAAGCAGATCTGCTCAATCAGAAGGCAAACACAGATGTTATAAATACTGTAAGATCAGATACGACGCAATCCTATAAGGCATTCAATTAATAATTTAATTTACAATATGTTCATATTTCATAAGTCTATGCCACATAGAATACCAGTACATGCAATGCCACGCTAAAGAACGAACTCAAGGTTCTTCATGTTTTAGAGGTGCTAATCAGAAGAATAAACTCAAGGTTCTTCAGGTTTTAATAATGCCATTCAAGATGGTCTATTTATCCAATTTAACCCTTCATGTGCCACTTACCACATTCAAACATTCCAGTCCTAGTACCAAACATGATACTGCTCCATTTGTACAATGCAGTTTTGTAACTATAATAAATAGAAAACTTGCAAAATGTGTACTTAAAATACATGGTACTGCTCCATTTGTACAATGCGGTTAGTGTAACGAGACTTAACCAACATCTCATACTCTTCTTTAGTTACCAAAGCTTCCACCTCAGATAAGAATTTTACTCTGCATCACCACTATTCATGTTGAGTCTATCATCCTAATAATGAGACGCATCAAGAAAATATGGCCTCTGGTGTTTTTGGCAACATGGTGGATAATTTAGAGGTCATATAAACTATTTATGAAAAAATATAGAAGCTAGAAAATACTAATATGAGAAACCAGGGGGTGGGGGGGTTAATGTGAAATATCATCATGCAACTCCTAATGCTGGGATAATCGAGCAATAGTGAAAGTTACCATCTTGAGTCATCAGAGGATAATCTGAAGCACTGAGATTTATAAACCAATCCCAATTCAAAGACTCCTTCAGTAGAATGGCGATAGCTTGAAGGGTACAAGCAATCATGGTCGGCCCCTTATAGGTAACCAAATTAGATTGTGCCATCACACGAACATTCTGCACCTCACGGAATGTCTCATCGTTCTTCACAGCCATCGTCAAATTCAACCTCTCGCGTGGTGGAGCCTCAAGATCCATATGCAGAATATACTGGTTCCTCGGATGGTACACAGCTTGCAGGGTCCTCATCATTCTTAAGCTATCACCCTTTGTGCCGGAGATAAGGTAAGCAAACCTTGGGGGATCACTTCCCGACACATTTTTGGATTGAAGCGCTCTCCTTATATCAGATTCCACAAAATAACTATCTGGTTCCTCAGACATTCTTTCGAATCGTAACGGAAATCTCTCATAGGAAATTGAATATAACCCGAAAATTGCTGTTGTATACAGAGTAATAGATACAAGCAAACTTGCAAAGAATGGAACTTTCCACTTTCTATCAACAAATAATTTCCTATGGAGAACATTAGCATTTTTCCTCATACTTAGCATAGTTCAAACTGATCTGACTCTCCTCTCCCTATTCCAAACCAATGAAATAAATCAATACATTATGGCAATTAAATAATATAATGACAGCTCAACATACCATTAATTCAAAAGCAAAAAAAAAGAAAAAAGGCAAACTCCAATAATAAACAACAACAATAATGAGCATAAAACACCTCTGAAGTATACCAAGAATTGGGGTTTAATTGCCCACAGGGGGGTAGCCCAGTGGTAAAGGTACTAGCAGATTGGACGCATGAAACCAAGTCCCTGCAGTGCAGTGCTGCAGTTTCACTTTAAGTGAGCTTCTGCACATTAGTGGAGGCGCCTGCAACTCCTTTTGGTCCGAAGAATTGGGATTTGATTAACTTGCCTCTACTAGTCAAATCAAAACACTCAGACAATGGAAGAACCAATAAAACCATAGAATCCCAAAAACCATTCTTGATACCTTATGCTCTAAAACCCAAACTCCAAACTGAAGAATATAGATATGAAAACTTCCTAAATTTTCTTGAATAATTAATTATAACTTCAATGAATTTTAGGGTTCATATGAAAATTTCTATAATTTCTATTGAATAACTGAAATGAAAATTTTCCACAAGCAGAAAATGAGTTTCACACCTCGTACTTTACAAAGTCCAAATCTTATCCCACATGAAAAAAGTTAACTTTGAAAACATGAATGGTTTTATAAAGAATAAATTCTTTGTGCAAAAAAATAAAATTGGTTTCTTTTTTTTAATCAAGAATATTCAGACAAAGAAGAGTGACGTTGGAGATGCTGTAATAAAGAAGGAAATTAATAGAAACGCCATTTGTTTAAATTCGTGCTTGTAAAATGTGTACAAAACGTGTACTCTATTATATTTGTATCTTATTCATTCCATCCCTTAATCTAACAATCATTTTTCCAAAATAAAAATTCTTTTTTTGGTTCCCATTTTACCAAATTAAATAAAGTTAATTAAAATAAATCTTTATTTCATATATATTCAAATTTTCCTTAAACTATATAAAATTAAACGCATTCTTAGATAGCGATTGAATAATAAGATTCAAAAAACATTTTTCACTTCAATTATAGTAGCTATATTTTCATATCGCTTTCTAAAATTATTATCTCTCTGTTTACCTCCTAATTTATTCTTCTTTTCAAATCGCCTTTAAAAGTCAAGCTTTTTCAAAATCACTGATTTTTTTAATTGAAGGATAACGAATCAGATATATGATGATTGTTTTGTGTTAGGATTAACAAAATTATAAATTAAAATACATCCCCTAACCACCTCCCCCCTCCAAAACACCACCCACCACCCTTACATCTTCACTGTAATATCTCGTCCTCACCTCCCCATCTCTCATCCCCTAACAACTTCACCCCAGTATGAAATTTCAAATTTTTCTATCTTATAATGTGACGCCTCAAATCCACCTTGATAGCCTAAAAGTTTCAAAATTCAACTTAGTAAAATATTATAACAAAAGGAAAAATGCAAGGTATGTTGTGTATTAACTTTTAATCTTTGCAAAATATATAATTTGCATGTTCTATTTAAATCGGATAATATTTACTATGTATTAAATTTTGGTAATTGAAAGTTAGTTAATTGTCCACGCAAAAATCTAGAATCACGCTGCATACGAGGAAAGGATTTATAATCGCACAACTCTTGCAAAATAGAAGAAATTCATACAAGCTTAGTACATGTTGATGATGGGCCACGCCGACGGACGCTCTAATGAGTAAAAGGGAAGGAAGTAACAAATGGAGTCACAGTTTGATGTCAGCAGGATTTACGGTGGTTTCTACGCCAAAAGTTGCAAGTGCCGAGGCGGTAACAATGAGTCGCAGTTTCAGTTAGTAATTGACATGTATTCTAATTTGTAATTTGTTAATCTATTTTCAAAAGACCCTAAATATCTAATAAAATTTTGTTAAAAAATACCCTTTTAGGGTAATTTGTTAATCTATTTTCAAAAAGACCTTTATTAAAAAAATATTTCGGCCAATTTTTTAATAAAACTCGATTTAAGAGTCAATTTGAAAAGAATGATGTTTTAGGGCAAGCTCCGAAAAATAATAGTTTTAGGGGACAATGTGAAAAAGATAATGTCAAGTGACAAAAAGAAAAGGAGCTCAAAAAAGAACTTAATATTTTAACTTACCAATCGAAAAACAATTCACATTTCAACATTTTTTTAATAATTCTAACATGTTTCATTATACACGATGCCTATCTAAAGGTAAAATAGTAGCTAGCTGAGCAAGATTTATATGTCTTTGTTAATTTGGATGCAAGTTGACCTGATTCTCTTTTGTTATCGCAGAGCGCAGTAGGTAAGACAATATGCCATTCGACACTCCTTATCCCATTTAGACAAAAACTTCTTTATAAATATGGTGACTTGTTATTATTATTATTGTTATAATTGTATATTGAGTTTAAAAAATAAGTCATCATTTTTCCATAACTTAAAAGATGGGGCAAAGCGTGGACAAACCGACAAAGTAACAAGACTTGTTGAGTTCGCTTGATAAGTTAACTACAATAATTAATTTACCATATGAATGAATAGTCAATGTTTAGGGTAATGACATGGATTAGGCAATCTAATTTGATTTGGGATGATCAGTAAACAAACGAGGAATATTTACATGTGGAATCTCTTGCAGTTATTTATCTCATGGATGGTGACACTTTAATAAAATTTTAAAGTCCAAACCTTAATTTGCCAATATAAAAATAATATTGTCAAACATTAGTTTGTGATGCCAGTTCGTATGCATTACCAAGTTCGTTAATGCTAGTTTCTATAGAATACCATGATCATATATTCATGAGGAACATATTAAATTGATAAAACGTATCGCCTAAATTTGCTAAGTATATCGATCTCAAAAAATTGATTATATTATGTCCCTTTAAATATGAAACTAACCTTATTTACTTCTTTTGAGATTATTTTTCATTTTCAAACTTCAATATCTACAATATTTCTAATTATAACAATTAACATTACAAATCTTGTACTATCGCTTAACTTTATACACAAAATAGTGATTCATCTATCATTTTAGGTTTTTTAAATGAAATATTGCAAAGAGATTTTCAAACTAAAGCTATGAACCCAATGCTCCAAATACACTTAATAAGCAAAGAATCTAATAGAAATTATATTGTAAACTTCATGCTCTTTTTCTACTAGTAATCGTAGTACATCATAATAGATTAAGTGGGAATCAAACTGTACTCATTTTTCATCTTCAAGCAATAGAATACAAAACCCGCAAATAAAATCATGAAAATCTATATTAACTTGTTTCGCTTTCCGCTTTGCTCAAGATGGAGATAATTTGTTGCCCGATTGATCTAAAGGTTTCAGCCCAATGACTTATTGATCATTATTGTGTGAAATATTTTTGTTGAAGAAACTACTGGCCCTAGTCCGGATCTCGTTTTCAAGAGAAGTTAATTGTTATAAATAATTCGAAACAAATGAGATGAGATTTTATTTTGTATAATGTTATGTGTAATACAAGATTTTGTATGTTAATTGTTATAATTAGAAATATAGTAGATATTGGATTGTGAAAATAAAAAAATAAATAGAAAATGTGTGGTTGATTTATATTTAAAAAGAGGACATAATAGTCTAATCAATTTTTTGAGATCGACATTTAGCAAATTTGAAACCGACGTTTAACGGCCTCGATAAAACGTCATTATTGATCTTTTTATTTTATCTCTAAAAAAGGATGAGACTTTCTATTAATTAGTTGCACAATTCTTGAATTGAAATTCGTCGGTGGCATTCTCTTATTGTTTCGGAGGAGCTTATTTTTTCCAAATCACAATGTCAATGTTCTTTCAATGGTGAAGCAAATTATTGAGGCACAAATCTGCCAATAAAGGAGTAAATGTTGAAGAAGCTGACAAAAGTATGGCGAAAGCTGCGATTGTTATAACGGATGTACTATAAGATTGATACTAATAGTAATCAATATTATATAAAAGATGGACTTGAGTGATTAGTACTCTAGTGGTAAATACACCTTTTTTTTAAAAAACTCAATAAATTAATATTCGATTATTTAATAAACTCTTTAAAATAATATTTTTGACCTGCCCGACTCGGGGATAGGGTGCTAAATTAATAATTCTCGATTTTTCTTTCGTTTCCAATTATCAACGAATTGGACGGCCCATACGGTTACTATTCATCTCACGCTCCATGCTACTTTATTTGGCTTTTAAACTCGAGCAAATTAATACTGACATTTAATAACATTCCAAGATAATGACTCGAGATACAGGCTAAATTAACAATTCATGTTTTTTTTTTGGACAATTTACTTTGCTTACCATCAAAAGATTTTAACGTGGTATCTTAACAAAGGTAATACCCGACCGCAAAAATGTGTGTGTGTGTGTGATGCGTTTGATATGATTTGGATTGGTACTACCTATACATCGCAAGATGATCTACTTTTTCAGTTCTCATCTCATAAGAACTTCCAATGTTGCCGCGTTTGACCTCGGGTAATTCTAGACGTAGCTATCTAACGAGAAGTTTTCAGCCGGGTTGACGCGAATAAGCACAAAACGGCCGGAAAAACTCGTGGTGGCTCAGGAGGCCGCCCATCAAATCCAATAACGCACGAATTCCTGCGGCGGGCGGTCGGGGCGTTACGTATGGTAATGTGAGCCGTTTCCGCTTTTAACGGGTTCCGTGGCGCCAGGTGCTCACGCTTAAAGTTTTTGAAAAAAAAATTTGTGTCATGAGTCTTTGGCGAGTCTAAATTATTTTCGCTTTTCCAGAGATCATCTCGAGGATGCCACCAGAGTCGAGTCAAGGCAGATCGAATCGCTGACCCGTTAGGGGCAGAGGTGCTTCTGTGAGTAGCGGAGGCTGACGGGTAGGGGTGATGCCGGGAAGAGGTCGGGCAGCATCATGTGAGGCAGCGGGCGCTTGCAGTGTAACTCGTGGAGCTGTAGGAAGGGGCGCAAGTAGAGCCGAAAGCGTAATTAATCGGGTCCCTATGAGGAGGGGTGCATTTTCCAAAGGGAGTTTACAGGATTTTGGAGAGGCGCTGGAGTGACGCAGCCCCAAAGCATCTCGACCCAACAAATGCACTCGGCAGGCGAGAGTCCGTAACGTATTACTGGGGATAGTTTCATGAAGTTAACGGACCACCTAAGTTTTCAGAATGCCGCTGATACACCGGAGGTCGCGACGTAATTCTCAAGCATTAGGAGAATAAGTTTGAAACCATGGCCTGGGAGATGAGTCAAGGGGTGAATTTTGGCGCAGATACCAGCTTGTCGGAGAGCTGTGAGTCATGGAACCATGTCCACAAAGATTTGGTGGCTGGAGTGAGATGCCGATCACTTGGGTTAGATTCGGGGAACTCTTTAGGCAGAATTTCTGTTTGGAGACTCATATGTACGCTGGCGGGAGTAGGAGTCGGGTTCAGATGCAAATGTGGGGGAGCAGAATAAATGACGGGTACAAGGAGAGAGTGTTCAAATGACTTCAGGCCGCTTGATTCCTGGGAGTGTACCTCTACCCAGCCACAGAGGATCATGGCTGGGCTGTAATGTAGATTACGTATTCGAGATTGTCCTTGTTCACTTACACTAGTTTTCACCTGCTGAGGAATGCACAGTCATGTGGAGCGGGACATAGGAATCTGTAGGAAAAGTCGCAGGAGGTCTCGATGTGACTGAGCTACAGGTCGCACTGATGTGGATTAGATATCTTCAAGAACACCGCCTATTGCCAAGAGACAATCGTTCGTCACCCATTTTCTTCGGGATTTCTCAAATGGCCTCGTGTACTCTCCTAATGAGTGGTTTTCACGGTGGTATTTCTGGTGTTCCGGCAGATGTGCATGTTCAGTGTTACCAGTGCGGGCAGAGTGGGCACAAGGCGAGAAATTGTCAGCACCAGAGGTAACCTGCTCGATGTCAACAACCGGGCATTTTAAATGTGTGTCCTTCTTATATGGGTACAGTAGAAAGTACCCACTTCGCTTCGGCCACGCTTGGGGAGAGGTGGATCTCGCATGGCCGAGGTGGACGGCCTGAGGATCTACAGTCGTGGTCGAGGATTCGTGGTAGATCTTTTTCTGGTAGCGCATGCGGAGTTGGCACGGCGTAGGCGATTAACGCAGCCACGCAGCGCCAGAGTACCCGATACCCGAGAATGGCGCATGTACCCTATCTTTACTTGGTCTGGCGTATTGTTTGATTCTCGGGAGCCACACACTCTTTATATCTCCAATTTTGCTAAAAGGCTATCTGAAGTTACGAATATCCGGTAGTACCTTTGATTATAATGACACCAGTGGGGAGGTCGGTTGAGGTAATTGAGGTTTATAGTGTAATTGTCCCTTAAGTGTTGATAATCATGTATTAGAAGTAATCAAGTAATTTTCGAGTTAGTAGATTTTGGATTTGATTCGGGAACGGATCAAGTTGGGGAAACACCATGCCGCAATAAATCACCGCAAGGAGATTGTGCTTACTAGGCCCCTGTGAGGCCCGAATTACGAGTTGTCGAGATAGAGAGTTTTATCGCCTTGTGTGATCTCGGTGTTACAAGCCTCATGTCATCAACGCGGGACGATCGGGTATTCGGGTTTACGAACGGACTTAAAGAAAGATGAGCCTAGCTTGAAAATGTCCGGATTGCGAGAGAATTCGAGGATGTGTTTCCGAAAGATTTGCCAGGACTACCTCCGAACAGGGAGATTGAATTTTCGGGATCGGCGGAAAATCGAAAACGGCCCAATATCTATGGCACTGGCATGTAATGGCTCCGGCAGAGTTGAAAGAGCTGAACACGCAGCTTGGTGGAGTCATGGAAAGTGGATTTATAAGGCCGAAAGTTATTCTCCACGGGTGCACCAAAGATTGTTCATCAAGAAATAAGGATGGAACGACGAGGCTTTGTATTGATTATCGACAGCTTGAACAAAGTGACTATTAAGAACCGCAATTCGTTGCCTAGATTGATGATCTTTTGACCAACCGGCGGATCCAAGGTCTTTTCTGCAAAACACTTGAGGTCGGGTATCACCAATCGAGAACAATTAAAGAAGATGATATATATCAAAATCGTTGTTTCTAACAAAGATACGCACTATGAGTTCTTTGGGTGATGCCGCTTGTTGACTAACGCACCACACTTTCATGGACCCTCACGAACCGCGGTATTCCTAGAGTTCTCGATAAGTTTGTGGTTGTATTTATTGACGACATATCTTAATCTATTCTAAAAGTTGAGTTGGAACATGAAGAAAGCATTCGAGGAAAGTATTGGAAATCTACTGCAAAACCAATTGTACGCAAAGTTTTCAAAGTGTGAATTTTGGCTGGGAAGGTACACTTGGGTCATGTTATCTCTGGGCGGCAACTGGGCTGACCTCTGCATGGAAATGTGATGCATCAAGAGGCCTGCAAGCCATGATTTGAAAGTAGAAGTTTTTGGCTTACTGATATTACGTAAGATTCATACAAGACTTTTCGTTGATCAATGCCTCCGAGGGAGAGGCCCGCAAGGGTGTACCATTTGTTTGAGCGAAGAGCGCGATGCCTATTTCAATGAAATAAGAGAGATTGACTACAAAGATCATTGCTGACACTACCGCTGTGGAACGAGGGGTACGTTGAGCAACCATGCTTCACATCGTAAGAAGGCGACACGCAGAATGAAGGTAACGATATGCTTCTCGACAATTGAAAACCACGAGAAGAATTATCCTACCCACGATTGAGTTAGCCACAGCTTTGTTTTCGCTTTTAAAAAATTTGGAGACACTACTTGTATGGGGTTAAATGCCAGATATTTACGGACCACAAGAGTTTGAAGTATATCACCACCCAGAGGGAGCTGAATTTGAGACAACGACGGTGGACGGAGTTTCTGAGTGACTACGATCTGACGATTGAATATCATCCGGGAAAGCAACGTAGCTGAGGATGCCTTAAGCCGAAAAGTGGAAGCGGCGAGCCAAAAGAGGGGAGTTGAAACATTGGGGTAAATTTTGAGGTCAGAGGCATGGATCTTGTTGGCCTATAAGAAGGCGAGACCAAGTCAAGTAGATAAAATAGAGAGATGCAAAGAAAGACGACACTGGGCGGTGCCCGGTCGAGGAAAGTCAAAGAGGAGGTAAATCCGAGTTACAGCTGGCGAGGATTTGGTCTCCGTAGCTAGAGAGCGAGTGGTCATGGCCCCACTTCGCCGACCTAAAAGGGAGATTCGATGAGGCCTGCCACAATGCTTCATATAATATGCATCCGGGGAGTACGAAGATGTACCGAAATTTAAGGGAGAACTATTGGTGGCCGGGGATGAAGAAAGAAATTGCGGATTTTGTAGCAAAGTGTTTGATTTGTCAACAGGTCAAGATTGACCATAAACCTTCCGCGGGGTTGCTGCAACCGCTACCGATACCTGAGTGGACGTGGGAGAAGATCACCATGGACTTTGTGTTTGGGCTTCCGAAAACTCAGAAAAGAAATGATGGGATTTGGCATCAGGATAGACTATCTAAGACCGCCATTTTCTACCTATTAAAGCTTAATCGATGGACCGAGAAGTTTGGCCAAGATGTACATAGACCGGTGAGACTACATGGGTGCCGAGTATTGTTTTGATTGTGTGGATGCAAGGTTCACTTCGAGATTTCGGGGAGGTTTCAGGAGGCGCTAGTGGACGAAGGTTCATTTGAGTATCGCTGTTTATCCCTAAACGGACGGATATTCGGTAGAATGATTCAAACGCTGAGACATGCCGCGAGCTTGTGTGTGTTGAGCTGGTGGTTGGACGAGGAGTTGCCGAAATGGAGTTCGCTTACAATAATAGTTTTCAAGCCAAGATCGGGATGGCACCGCTTGAAGCTTTGTATGGCCTGAGACTGATATGTTGGAACGAGGTGGCAGCATTTATGGGTCTCGGAAGGCGTGAGAGTTCGATAGAGAGAGTAAAAGCGATACAACAACATTTGAGGACGGCGCAGATAGACAGAAGTTAATACTGACGACGAAAGTGGATTTGCGGGTTCGAGGCGGAAGCACTCCAGTATTTTTAAAGATATCCCCTACGGAAGCAGAACGAGGTTCTAAGAAGCAGGAAGTTCCGGGCCCCCGTACATTGGACCGCTTAAATTTTGTCAAAGGTGGGAGGTGAAGCTACTGCTTGGCTCGCTGCAGAATCGGGAGAGATTCAGCGATGTGTTCCTACGTGGTCTTCGCTTGAGGAAGTACGTGCTTCTGGATGAAGCCGCATACTGGAGTTTCAAATGGATGACTTGGGTGTAGATTTGGATGGCGAGGAGGACCGTGAGGATCTTGAATCGTAAAGAGAAGGTGCCGAGGAAACAAAGAAGTGAAATTGGTAAAAGTTTTCAGGGAGGAACCACCGAAAGTGTAGAAGCCACGGGAGTCATGGTGAGGATATGAGAACCTACTCCGCAGCCTTTTCGTCCGAGGTTAAGTGAACTTATTGTTTTGATTTTTACCTCTAGTAGCTTTTGAGTTGATAATTCTCGAGGACGAAATTTTTGTGGTTAGGTGTAGAATGTAAAATCGGGTAACGACTGTTAATTAATAAATAAAAACGCTGGTAGTAGTAAATTTATATTTACTTAAATTTGGAAACCACTTAATATTTTAGTGTACGATAACGCTGGCGTCGGGGTTAATTGTTTGCATAAATTAAAAAACGAGAGGCATCGATCGAATAGTGTGTTCTGGTTTTACACCGACAATATTGGGGTCTAAACCATTCTTTAACTATCCAATAAGCCTAAAACCCCCAAACCCATTTCTTTTCTTCTCCTTCCCTCTCGGCCGTGAGAGCCGATTGTCCCCTATTTTTTTGGATTTTTCTTCTTCACTTTTCTCCTTCATCTCTCAAGCTTTGGAGCTCAAACTTTTGGGAGAGCTTCCCTCACCGTCCTCATCATTTTATAAAGCAGCGTCGATTCACAGTATTTCTGGGAGACGAACGAGTTGACTTTTTTTTGTATTTTGAATTTTATTGCTCCAATTGATTCTTGATTGTAAAGTAGTTAAAGCATTGAGTTGAAATGTGTTTGGGGCCGAATTTCGATGTTTTGTGGCAGTTGACTTTTTTGGTAAATTTGGGTTGACTTCGGTTTTTATGAGTTATTGAATGTAATTATTGTCTAGGCCTAAATTATAATATAGGAATTGATAATGATCGACATTGGGGTAGAAAGTGATGTTATAGTCGAAGTTGACTTTCGTGTGATTTCGGGGTTGACTTTCGCTAAAAATGTGGTTGATAGTATAAATATGTTATTGAACCATTTTGATTATTTTGAACGAGATTACGGCTATGTTGGCTGGAAGAAAATATGTTGGAAATTAGTCTAGTGGATTTCGAAAAGCCGACTTGGGATTGTGAGGTTGATAGTAACGCTTAACTAATGGAAAAGTTGAAATTTGGTCGATTGAACGATTGGAAATGTTAGTGTTGGGATAAGGTATCGGGCGGATTATGGATTAGTCCGATAGTGAAAGCGGATTACGAGATTAGTCCGGTAGTGAAATTCGGCCATCAGAAGTCATATTGAACATAATTAGCAATCTATACTTGTGCTTATCAATCAGAATTAAAAATGGGCTTTTCGAAAAGAAAATTTAATTTGGATAAGTGGTCAAAACGGTTACGAGTAGTAACTATTTTCGATGTTTCGTCGCATCGATGCTGGAAGCGCGAGGATCGACGATCGGTTACGCCAGTACTAGCCAAAAGTGGGGGATTTATCACTGCTTGTTACCTCATTATGCTCAGGTAGTGCGATATGGTAAATTGATTTTGACCGGTATCCGTATTATAAACTTATCCGTGAGTATATTTATGTTCGGTATGTTCTATACGAAATTGTCAGACGTATATTATGGATGCTACATCGGGAGATGGTCAGTGGATGGTTGTATGTTTGGTATTGTATGTGTGAATCAGGAATTGTTTGAGTTGAGAATGTTTGGATGACGGGGTGTTGTGCGGCGAAATTCTCTCCTAGGATATGACGACGCTGCCTCAAGTATGCAGCCTCGCCGAGAAAAGGATATGTTGTCAAGTGTTCGCGGTGAGCCCGGAAAAGGATGAAATGCTATAAATGATGTTATTGTGTTTCATTTTTCAGAACTTGTTTTATTTTGTAGTTCGAACGTCGTGTTGCGGAGATTTTGCTATTTTACCGTGATTGGGCGTGATATGAGATCCGGGTACGGTATATGCAGTTAACGTAAGCCAAATCTTCTATAATGTGTGTATTTCGTTTAATGATTAGTATTTTCGCATGACGCTCGGATAATTGGTATATTCCTCGCTGCATTGCATAGTTAAGGTTATATATATATATACTTTATCGCCACGCCTATACTTTATTTATATGCTACCTCATTCTGACGCCATCCTGACTGCTTTTTGCACTAAGTTCGCCGAGCTTACTCCCCTTTCCCCACCAGATCGACAGTGCCACGCGAGTCGGCAGAGTTCGTGGGCGTCCGTGATTTACTTTTAGTGAGTGACGTTGGCCAGATCCTCGGCAAATACCTTTTTCTTATTTTGATGTACTCGCCATATTTTGTTTTGGCATGTTGAAATATTGTAAATTATTTTGTGGAATATTTTGAGACTTCCGTATGTGATGGAATTTATACTGCTTTTGAGTTAGGCGATGCCACGATGCTTAAACTCAGACATTAAATTTTGAGTTTTCGAACTATTTTACTTTTTATCAAACTATCCGTTTTATTGGTAATTAAATTGTGTGATTTTCGTGTCACCATCGTACGGGTGACTCGTATATACGTGTTGATTTATTTATTCCAACTCGAGGGCGCATTTACTCGAGGCGGGTTGTTACAATAATGGTATCGTAGCTGAGCCGTCCGAATCGTTGAACTAAGTTACATGCAAGACAGAAATACGACACCTCTTGAGTACTGTGAGCCACCTCTAATCTCACACCTGGACATTTGCCCCGGATAAGGTTAAGTACCAACGAGCACGTTGAGTATTTAAGGGAGGTTGTACAGCTTCTAATCGCAAAATGTGTGTGTGTGTGTGTATGTATAATATGTTTGATATGATTTGATTGGTACTACTCATACCATCAAGACGCATCTTCTTTCTGTGTCTTCATCTCATAAGAACTTCCAATGTTAAGCGTGGTTTCGACTGGGTAATTCTGTGACGCGACCTACCTTAAGCTTCTTTAGTGAGCACGTGAGTGAGGACAACGGCAAGACTCGTGGTGGTTTGTGAGGCCAGTCCATTCCATTAACGCGACCGGTAATTCGGTGCGCTGGACGGGCGTTACAAACAAACAGATTGATAATTTACATTAATTTTAACGCTGCATCCTAACAAAGGTGTTGACAATTTACGGGTTGAGCCATCAAAAAGATTTTACTAGAATCAGAGGGCATATAGGGTACATATGAGCTAAGTGTATTTCTCAGAAGTATAAATTAAGGCTAAGATACACAAGAACAATAAATTATGAGATTGGAGGCTCATTAATTTAAAAAAAAAAAGAATTATTTGGTCTCGAAGTACCATATATAAGTGTTATTGAAGCAGTGATATATCTTAGGAGGAAATACCAACATGAATGCATTGGAATGAAGTTAAATGTACAATGAATATGAAATTGTTTTAGTAGAACATATTCAATTTATACACAATTGATTATGGGAATGCATTATACTTATATGATCTCTATTGGAAGATCACATACATGACATTTATTTATTTGTAGTGATGTATTTCATGGTGTTATATGAAACAAACTATGGAGGTGTTTGTTAAAACTTTTAAGAGCTTAAATTTAATCAATTCACCACTTTTTTTCTTAAGTTTAATTGTTAATTAATTATTTAAGTACTAAATAAATTAAGATCTTATCAAAATCATTAAGAGATTTTTAGGATAAATTTTTAACTTAATTTTCCACTTTTAACCAAATCAAAAGTGATAAAGTCCAAATTTACATACTTCTCCTCCCATAATTTTCTTTACATCTCACTTATTAACACAAAATTATATATTTTTTATTTAGATGAAATCACAGTTATTATTACTATTATATATAATTTGTATGTTAGTATTTAAAGAAACAACTTAATATTTTAATAACTTACCATCAAAAATAATTCACATTTCAACATTTTTCATAATTTAAAATGATTTATTACACTGTGAAACCCGGTAAATTCACTGCTAATTAATAAATTAAAATGTGATTATTAAATTGATTTACGTAAAATTTGGAAACCACTTTATTTATTGTACGATAAACGTTAATGTTCGGGATAAACGCACGCTCGGGAGTTAGTTGTCGAGATAAGTAAAACGAGAGGTATCGATCGAATTAAAATGTTCGGGTTTCCACCGGTTGGACTATTGGGCCAACCCATTTACTTAACCAACCAAACTTGGCCCAAAACCCAAAAACCCATTTCTTCTCCTTCCCCTCTCACGCGATGGCCGAACGGATTCCTTCCCCCTCCCCCTGATTTTTTTTTCAATTTTCTCCCCACCTTCAAGCTTGAGCTAAAATTTTCGGGAGAGTTTCTCCTCATCATCCTCGTTGTTTCAAGCTAAAAAAGGTGCGATATTTTTGAGTATTTTGTGAAATCTCCCAACTTTGACTTTTGTTGACTTTTTGGTATTTTGAATTTATTGCTCAAATTGATTCTTCGGTTGTAAATTAGTTATTATTGAGTTGAAATATTGTGTTTGATGAAATTTCGATGTTCTTAGGGTCATGGACTTTTGAACTTTTGCTGACTTTGGATTTTGATATATTATTGAATAGAATTATTGTCTGTGCTTAAATTATAATATAGGAATTGATAATGATCGATATCAGAAAGTGTTGTTATAGTTGAATTTACTTTGTTTATCGTGGGTCGACTTCGCTAAAAATGTATGGTTGGATGTAAATGTTAAATGACCAAGAGCGTGATCAAGTTGGGGATAAAATTATGAATTATAGGTGTTGAAGCAAATCGGTTGGAAATTTGAATAGATATAGGCCAGATTATCGAATTTAGTCTGGTAATGGCGTTGTCATCGAAATCAGTATTTAAACATGCTAAATCTTTACGAAGTTGTCAATTTATAATCGAAACGGGTTAAAAAGTCTAGTATTTAAATTAGGATAAAGGATTTAAATGTTAATAGTTGTGATTATATTTTTCGAAATGTTTCGTCGCACTGACGGAACAACAGAGCCGATCGATTGATCAAGTTGGGGCGCTTAAAGGTACTAACTAAGTGATTTATCACTCGGTTGTTACTCATTTATGCTTCTGAGGGAAGCATATGGTAATTGATCAGGATCGCAGATTCACAAGTATAAACTTATCTGTGGCTTAATAGCTTAAATTGTGAAACGTTGACTGCACGGTGGTCGTGTTGGGGATGCATTGGCGGCATCTTTTATTGGTGGGTATCTATGTTTGAGTATGTATATGTTTGGGTGTATTCAAGTTGAGTATATTTGTGTTATGGACGATTCGGTATATTTTTGCGAGAATAACCTCATATGAAATTGTTGTATAGTGTGTATTATGGATGCTACATTGAGATTATTGTGTGTGGTTGGTAATATATGCGTGATCCGTGAATTGTGTGTGATTTGGAGGAAGTTTGGGATGGTGCGGTGTTCGGGCGGCGAAATTTCGCCGAAAAGGATGTAACTACAAGGCTCGGGCGGCTCACGAAAAGGATATGTTGTTTGGGGCGCTCGGCGAAGTAATTCGAAATGATGAATTGTTATATATGATGTTATTGCGGTTTCATTTTCGTAGTTATTTTACGTGGTTGTAGTATGAACGTATGTTGCGGGAAATTTTTGGTGTTTACTCGCTTGATTATGTGATACGGAGTACGCATCGCGAGTTAACGTAGTTGAATTTTCTAAAATGTGTGCATTGCCGATGATGGTTATTTCTGTTATGATGCCTTGGATAGTTAGTATATTTCCGTATTATATATAAATGTATCTATCCATCTTATCGCTACGCATATATATATTTATCCTTTATTGTGTACTTCATTCGGATGTGGGTAAGTTACCGTCCGGGTGATTCGTTTCCACTAAGCTGTCGAGCTTACCCTTTCTCCCCACCTTCAGACGGGACAGTGCCATCGTGAGTCGGGCAGTAGTTCGTGGGGCGCCTGCGGATTTACTTAGGTTAGTGACAAAGGGTTGTGGATCCCTGGGCAAATACCTTTTCTTATTTTGATGTATTCAGCTTTTTTCATATTTTGTTTTCGGAATGTTGAAATATTGTAAACTATTTTGTGGAATATTTGAGACTCGTACGTGATGGAATTCCTTAATTGTTGAAGTTAGCGACGCTGACGCGGTTAAACTCAGATTTCAACATTTTGAGTTTTCGAACTATTTTTACTTTTATCAAACTATCCGGTTTTATTGGTAATTAAACAGATTTTCGTGTCAACCATCGTGATGACTCGTATATGGGCCGTGTCAATTTACCCCATTCCAACTGAGGCGCATTTAATTGAGGCGGTCGTTACAATTATGGTATCGAGCCTAGGTTTCCGGGACATTTAATGGTTGTCCGTGGTGGTTATGCGCTGAACTAAGTTGTTTTATTTGAGTTGTTTTAACAGCCTTTCTTAAAGTCCGAGTCTTTTCTTTCGCTGACCGCTGACCGCCGAGGATGCCACCTAAAAGACTTTTGTTTAAGTTACGTGGGAGGACCCGACGTAGTGGCAAATTAATACAATCACGCTAAAGAGAGGCACCTGGATACTCCGAATGGCGACAGTACCTATCTTTACTTGGTCTCGATGCCGCGTATTGTTTGATTCTGGAGCCACACACTCTTTAGGCATTCCTAATTTTGCTAAAAGGCTATCTTTGAGTTACGAACATCCGAGAGTACCTTTGATAATAATAACACCGCGGGAGGCCTGGCTGAGGCACCGAGGTTTATAGTAATTCGTCCTTGTCGAGAATAAGTGTATTGTAAGTAGATCGCTTACTCCTTTGAGCTAAAGGGATTTTTGACTTGATCTGAACGGAATTAGTCGGGGAAACACCATGTCAGAATAAATTGTCACCGTAGGGAGATTGTGCTTACTAGCCCCTAGAGGCCCGAATACAAGTTGTCGAGGAGAATTTTATCGCCTGCGGTGATCTCTGTTACAAGCTCGTAAGTTGTTGAACAAGTGATGTATCGCATTTAAGTTAATGTGAACGGGACTTGAAGAAAGATGAGCCTAAGCTTGAAAATGTCCGGTCATGTAGAGAATTCGAGGATGTGTTCGAAAAGATTTGCCAGACTACCTCCGAACGCAGATTGAATTTCGACAAGGGTACCGAACGGCCCGATATCTAAGGCAATCGCATGTAATGGCTCCAATAGAGTTGTAGGAGCGAAGACGCAAATGCAGTGGAGTTGTTGGAGCAGCGGGGTTTATCAAAGCCGAGTTATTCTCCTTGGGGTTCTCCAAGATTGTTCACAAGAAGAAGGATGGAACCAGGCTTTGTATTGACACGCGCTTGAACAAAGTGACTATTAACCGCACCAAGTACAAGGATCATGATCTTTTTGAATTAACCGAGGGACGCAAAGGTAAGTGTTTTCAAAAATTGATTTGAGGTTCCGGATATCACCAATTGAGAATTAAGGAAGATGATATATCAAAATCGTTGTTTCGCATAAGATACGGGTACCATGAAGTTCTGGTGATGCCGCTCGGTTGACAAATGCACCAAAGAGCTTTCTGCGGACCGATGAATCGTGGTTTTTCGGGGGTTCTTGGATAGGTTCGTGGTTGTGTTTATTGACACATCTTAATTTATTCTAAGAGCGTAGTGGAACATGTAAAGAGCATTCGAGGAAAGTATCGGAAATCTTACTAAATCGCTTGTACGCAAAGTTTTCAAAGTGTGAATTTTGGTCGGGGAAGCGTGCGCCGGGTCATCTTATTCTGGGCGGTTGCAGCAGCGCGACCCACAAAAGGTGGAAGTGGTGATGAATCGGGAGGCCTTCGCGCGCATCGAGGCGAAAGCTTCTTTGGGTTTAGCTGGGTATTACGTAAGATTCATACAAGACTTTTTCTTTGATCGTCCGGCGACTAAGTTGAGCGCGAAGGGTGTACCGCTTGTTTGGGGCTAAGAGGTGATGCATGTTTCAATGAATCAAGAGGAGATTGACTACAAGACCAAATATGGATACCTACCGCTGAAACGAGGGTATGCTGGTGTACAACGACGCTTCACATCGTGGGTTAGCCGCTGTATCGATGCAGAATGGAAGGTATCGCATATGCATCTCACAATTGAAAATCACGAAGAATTATCCTACCCATGACTCGAGTTGGCCGCGATTGTGTTCGCTGAAAATTTGGAGACACTACTTGTATGGGGTTAAATGCCGAATATTTACGGACCACAAGAGTTTGAAGTATATCACCACCCAGAGGGAGCTAAATTTGAGACAAATGGGCGTGACAGAGTTTCCGAGTGACTACGATCCGACGACAATATCATCCGGGAAAGCAAACGTGGTGGCTAGATGCCTTGTCGAAGCGGGTGCGCGTGAAGCGGAGCCAATGAAAGAGCTCGAAACGCATCGGGGTGTAATTCCTCGAGGTCGAGGTGATGGATCTTGCTGGCCTATTTGAGGCGGTGCACTGCTAAGTAGATAAAAATAGGAGAGATGCAAGAGAAAGATGACAAAGTGAGTAGGGGCCCGGGTCGAGGGAGGCGAAAGAGGGAGGTAACTGGTTTATAGTGGGCGACGACTGTGATTCTCGCATTTAGGCAGCAATGGTGGTCAAGGCCTCAATTTCGCCGACCTAAAAAAGTGAGATCTTGACGGTGCCTACAATGCTTCATATAATATGCATCCGGGGAGTACGAAGATGTAATCGAAATTTGAGGGAGAACTATCAAAGCGGCCGGGACGAAGAAAGAAATTGCCGATTTGTAGCAAAGTTGTTTGATTTGTCAATGTGTCAAGATTGACCATAAACCATCCGCGGGGTCGCCGCAACCGCCACCGATACCCGAAAGGAGAAAGATCACCATGGACTTTGTTTGGGCTTCCGAAAACTCCGAAAAGAAACGACGGGATTTGGGGTAATTGTGATGCACTATCTAAGACCGCCATTTTCTACCCATTAAAGCAACCGACGGGCCGGAGAAGCTTGGCCAAGATATACGAGACCGCGGGCGACTACGGGTGCCGTAGAGTATTGTTTCGATAGGGACGCGAGGCTCACCTCGAGGTTTTCGGGGAGGTTTCAGAGGCGCTGGGGACGGCGTGTCCATTTTGAGTATCGCTGCTTTCATCTCAAACGGATGAAGTCGCATATCTTAGAGTTTCAGCCGGATGAGACGGGGTGTAGATTTGACCTGGCGAGGAGGGGACCGGTGAGGATCTGGATCGAGAAGGTGCTAAGGAAACGTGCTACAAAGAGAAATTGGTAAAAATTTTATGAGGAATCATCGAGTGTATTTAAGCCACGCTGAGCCTGCTATGAGGATACGAGAACCGCTACCCGTAGCTCTTTGTCCGGGAGGTTGCGACTTAGTTGTTTGATTTTTACCTTAGTAGCTCTTGAAAGGAGAATTTTGTGACCTAAATTTTTGTTAGGTGGGTAGAATGTAAAAACCGGTAATCTAATTCGTTAATAAATAAATTAAAACGAGAGATTATTAAATTTAATTACATAAAAATTAAATTCTCTTAGTACTTTATGTGCTATAATGTTGAAGTTCGAAGTTAGTTGTCGGGATAAATGAACGAGAGGTATCGAGCGAATAAAACGCTCGGATTTTCACCGTCGGGGAAAAGGATGAAATGTTATACGTGATGTTGATGTGTTTTCCTTTTTGCAAGGCGTTAGTTGGTGTTGTAGTATGAACGCCGTGGTTGCGACACATCATGCTGCCTTTACCGCTAATTATGAGTTATGAGATCTTGAGCATGACACGTGAATTAACGACGAATTCTCTCAGAATGTGGTTGTCGAGGATGGTTATTTGTTCGATGCCTTGATAATTGTCATATTCCCGCATTGTATGTATAAATATATATATATATATATATATATATATCTACTTTATCGCCACGCCTATTACTTTGATCGTGATACCTCATTCTGGATGCGAAAGTAAGTTACCATCCGGCGACTAAGCTTCCACTAAGTTGCCGAGCTTACCTCTTTCCCACCTTCATACTGACAAAGCATCGTGAGTCGGCAGAGTTCTGGTGTCCGTGGATTTACTTAGGCGAGTGGGACAAGTGGCTCGATCCTCAACAAATACCTTTTCTTATTTTTGATGTATTCAGCTTTTTCATATTTTGTTTTGGAATGTTGGAAATATTGTAAACTATTTTGTGGGAATATTTTGAGACTCGGGTATGTGATGGAATTTTACACTGCTTTTGAGTTAGGCGATGCCAATGCACGGTTAAACTCTCAGATTTCAACATTTTGAGTTTTCGAACTATTTTATTTCTTTATCAAACTTATCCCATGGTCGGGTAATTAAATTGTGTGATTTTCGTGACAACCATCGTGAGGCGACTGTATATACAAAGTTGATGACGATTCCAACCTCAGGGCGCATCGAGGCGGGAAGTCGCTAAAAGTCAAATCATTAAAAAATCAACTAAAACTCTAATTTCTTACCTCAAATTGTAGGGAAAGATGTTGGGAAGCCTTAATAATCAACTTGAGGATCTTTATTAGCAACAAAGTGAAGAAATGGAAGAGAAAATTTTTGTGTTGCTCACCAAAGGGGGTCTCGCCAAGCTCTCCAAAGATGAAGAAGATTTTTGTGTTTTGGTGTTATGAAGATAAGGGATGGATGACTCTAACACTTAAGTCTTAGGAAGTTGCACAGGAGTTTGTGCCCGACTGCCTAATCGAGTTATCAAACGACTTTTAATTCCATCTCTTTACTTAACTCGAATTATCCTCGCTACTACTAATAAATTATAAATGTAATTCGCTCAAATACCCTTACTTAATTAATATTATTATTATCGAAATTAACGGAACAGGTTATTACAAGGATGTCCTGAAAGAATGAACAAAGAAGAAGAATTAAATAATAAACAACATGCCATGAAAAAAGAGACAACAACAAGATAAGAATAAGAGCAAATTTGATGATGAATAATTAGAATAAATTATATTGGTTTTAAATATTAATTATGAATCATCTAAACATAAAACTATAATTTGAAAGGAAAGAAAATAAAATCATGGAAAAAAGTAAAAAAAATCGAAATAGAGAAAAAAAAAGGCAAGAAATACGGAAGGAAACTTATATTGAATGTAAAAAAAAAACCGAAATAGTGAAAAAAAGGCAAAAAAATTATCTTGAATGTTTTAATAAATAATTATGAATCATCTAACAAAAAACCTATAATCTAAAAGGAAGGAAACTAAAATCATGAAAAAAATGGAAATGGAGAAAAAAAAGGCAAGAAATCGAAAAAATATTGACCAAGCTACAATTATGGAGCGCATTTAATGCAGATGTGAGTGGGGGAATTTTTTTCCTAAAATTCGAAAATACACAAATCTTCAAAATACCCCTACTCAATTTTGACCATTGATCAAAAAAAGGGTGGATCAACGACCAAAATTAGAGTAAGCACATTATAAGCACCAAGTTGTAAGCATCTAAAAAACTCTTACGAACCGAATATTGTCCTTGCTAGAAATATTTTTAACATTCAAAACAATAATAGTTTATAAGCAGGTAAGTGTAATGTATGTGTATGCTTAAAAGAACATACATGTCTCCTCCATAATAAGAGGATATACTCATATACTTGTTATTTAGATTAGTAAAATGTCCGTAAGTATTTATACTTCAAACATTTAAATTGTGATAATAAATATATTAACTATTTACGTAAATTTATAATTATACTTTTGATTTATATTATACGGAGTAATTCATTTTGTTTATACTTATATGATGATGTCTTATATTTTTTTAATAATATAATTTTAATAATAGATTTAAAAGTTGTGTTACCATACTATTCTTTATTTTCAAGGTTTAATAAAAGAATGCATATTGTGTAATTTTATTTATTGTTAGAAAACATCACTTCTCAATTGATTAATAATATAAATTATTCATAGTTCTACTATTTGATTTGATTTTACGTATCATCATTTCTCAAGATTTTTTTTATAAAATTCTCTCCATTTTAGCCATGCAAAATAGCCAAAGAGGCCACACATTAGATGTCCTTGTTCGAATGTTAAATACTCCAAACGAATTTTATTGAAAATCAATGGAATAAAGATGACGACATACCTCTTTTAAAAACTATATCGTGTGCAATAATTTTTTTAAATAAACGTTAAACCTCAATAGTATATGTATATATATGTGATTAATATTACTTGATATGAAAACTTTTAAAATTTTGGCATAAATAACAACTTTAATATAAAAGATCACAAGAAACCATTTAAATAGAAGATGAGGGTACCGATTTGTACATCGAATATTCATAAATAAAATGGATTATATACCTATAATATACATATTCATGCATGTATTTTTTAGATCATAATATCGATGAATTATATTTCATATAGAGTGAAAACTAATATAAGTATTATTATGACAATAAACTATTATTTAGTTTACTAATTACTAATCAATGCTCCTTCCGTTCCAATTTACTTGATCATGTAGCAAAAGTTCCTTTTTTTTTTACGTGATCATATAGGATTTCAATGTAACTTTATCTTGATCATTACACTTTTATCCATTAATAATGTACTTTTTGTTTTCATGATTAACTAAAGTATCTTTTGATAAATTACTTTTTAGGGGTATGTTAGTAATACTCCCTCCGATTTTTTTAGTTGTCGTTTTATCCAAAAAAAATTATTTTTTTAGTTGTCATTTTAGCATAATAAATAGCATTTTTAATTTACTTTTTGCTAAATTTTCCCTTTAAATTAACAATCAACCAATGATATTATTTCAATTGATTGTCATTCTACATTTTCAATGCATTTTTTGACTACTTTTTATTTTTTTTAATCCATGCGCAAATGACGAAAACGACAACTAAAAAAATAGAGGGAATGTTATTTAACTCTTTAATAAAGTACTTTTTACCTTCATGGACAAGTAAATTGAAACGGAGGGAGTATTAAATATTGAAGATTGATTTTTTTAAATTTTCAATTCATATATCGAATTCAACTCTAATTAATTATTTAAGCATAAAAAATAAAATGTTAAATATATTAGAATAAAAAAAATTAAATTTATGAAATAAAATATCCAAATCTATTACTCCCTCCATACTAAATGATTGTCACGCTTGATTTAAGTGCTCCAATTGACAAGGTTTTACGCCTTCATCGATAAAAAAATTTTATTTGAATAAAATTTAATGTCAATATTAAAGTATATTGAAAATATTATTATTTGATAATTTTTACCAAATATTATACAACAAAAATAAAAATATTAAATTTAACATTTAATTTGTGAAAAAATTCAAACAAACCTTAACAATCTATTGGGAATGGGGAGTATTAGATATTTAACTCGACACTTTTTATTTCAATTGTTGAAATGTAATACAAAATATCTCATAATAATTTAGATAAATTATTTAATAGTAATTTTTTGTATTAGAAAAATTATTTTTCAATTTATAATTGAATAATTATCATACAAATTTTTTTAGTATAAGTAGACTAATTCATTACATTAAAATAGAACTTACTTATTGTTCTAATAAAATTTAAAAAATCAATGGTAGTATTATATCAAACACTTTTATATGTCAGTAAAAGATGTCAATATTTTATCAGAAACTCTTAACATATTATAAGAGAGTAGATAACTCTAACTATATTTTAATTGTTATAGAATTTTAGGCAAAATTGTAGGACTTATTAATTATTGGATTGTTATATTAGTACTTTCTTAAAATTCTAGAAACATATTTTTTCACCAATAGAAAATATTATAATAAAGGTAATATAGTACTAATAGTTTGGCAAAGAGAAGAAACACAATTCACACTTTTATGCGTTAGGACAAAGCCTAATTATTTGAATTGTTAAAATTTCCTTAATGTCTCAAAGTTCAAATGTTATTTGTGAATTAGTAGTTATCTACCCCATATATAATACGTCAAGCTAGGGGAGAATTAGCAATTGTATTGAAGCCTCATGTTCTACCAATATGAAGCTCCCATGATGTCTTGAACTGGTAATTCTTCCGCTATTTAAGGCATGTAACTAACTACAAGTTTTGCTATATATTATGCCTAAAATTGATCGGTTATCTATTTGAAATATTGTCAAATGACGGTTCTAGCATAATGGTTATAAACATTATTTTCTTTTCACATTTAGAAGTCGTGTTGGTAGAAACTATGTAAAAGTATCATTTTTTCTATTTTTTTTTGTTTCAACATGTTCCATTTATTCTAGATCACTATTGAATTGTATAATGTTTTATTTGTACAATATGATATATGATTATATTTTCATGTTTGAATTTTGAGTGATTTGTTATTTTTTTCATATATATTTTATGTTTTGTTATTGACTACAATAAATAGCAATATGTTAAACCAGGCTTCAAATGACTTCAGACAAAACTAAATTGTGCTCAATCGCTATGATTTTCTCAAAGTGATGTATGTATGTATTACCTACTTATTGAGAACATGGGGCTTCACAAAATAACTTTTAATTGTCTCTTTACCACATTACATATAGGGTAAATTATACGGAGTATTATTTAATAATTAATATTATATCAATTGTACAAAAATTAATAAAAGTGGCTTGTTTATTTAATTCGCATGGCGCGATCGCGCTTATCGACATAAACTAGTGTGTATTTAATGTCTCTATAAATGTGATAGTTTATATTACAACCTCTTTATTAGGTGTTAATGTGTTAGTTGACCGATTGAATTCTCTGAGGTGGTTATGGATTATGAGATGGGGCGAGTACGAATCAAACGGAGTTGGTCCGGCCGGAATGGAGTCTACTACTTATTTGAATCACTTAATCCTCATTCAAGCTTCATTTTGGAGTTTGGACTCATCACTTTTAGATTTTTTCTAACATATATACTCAGGCGTTTGTTACAAAATCATCTAACGAAGTTCACAATTTTTTATTTTTTTAAAAATCAACTAACAATTAACAAAATACACAATGGTATTAATAAGAGTGAGAACTAAAATCATTTTCTATATAATTTTCCCGATTTCTCTAGACTGTACTTCTTTTATACTTCAAATGTTACCTCGAAATTTAATGGTCCCTCGAGTTTTCGTACTTAAAAATCCTAAAGCATCATCAACAAAAAGTAAATCGTTTGCTTCATGTCCTAATGGAATTTGAACCCAAATTATTGTCCCAGAAATGACTCACTGCCACTTGAGTCAAACCTCTTCTCCATCATTTTATATTTCTTAATTTGGTATTAAGAGAATAGAGGAAGGAAGGGCACACATTGAATGATCAAAAGAGAACTAGCTAGCTTACAATTATGGTTATTTGAAAGGGCCAGCTAACTTTCTTCCCTCTTAGCAAGCAATAATATGTAACTAAACAAAGTTTACATAATGAATTCCTTAAGCTCGTGAATTATATTTGATTACATGAGGAACAATTGAAGTGATTGAAGTACTTGCTAGAGCTTGCGTGTACTCATATATCAAACAATTACCAACCTAACTATGTTGACTATTTAGGGTTGATTTCATGACAAATAATTGGGCGCCGTATATGTTAGCAACATATAATTGTGAATTTGGGATTTGAGGAATCAAGTTGCTGAACAACAACGTTGTTTCATTAGGAAGAAGTTGCACAAACAAACAACTTTGAAGACGATAAGTACCAATATGACATTAAAACTCGTCATGGACTCATGGTCACATTATATGCCCATTCCATTTGGTTTCGAATCGTGTTTATAATTTATGTGACGGTATATATTATATATAGCGAGTGTCATTTTATAAATTAGTCTCCAAATGAAAAACTGATACTTGTCATGATCAACTTAGAAGATGATAAGTACCAATATGAGCATTAAAATTCTTCATGGTCACATTATATGCTCCTTTCATTTGCTTGAGAGTTGAGACCTTGAGTTGAGAGCATAATGAGTGTCATGTGATAAATTAATTTGGAATGAAAAATTATTACTTTTCATAATCAATAAGATGTATCAGAGAGTGTAAAGAAAGAGTAATTGACGATCCGATCCTTCTCAATTTCATTTTTCAACGACTCATTTGATTATTCTGTATATTCATATTAAGATGTACATTTCACTTGGTTTAATCTAACAACTCTAACCTTAGTTAGAGAGTTCTCTTAATTCAATTGAATGAATTACTGTATGTCAAGAATCGTTTATTTCTCTTATAATACTCGATAACAAGTTCAAATATGTCAATGTTCAATGAAGAGTTAATTGTCGAAATGATCCTAGTAATTGGGGTCATATGAGATTTAACTCGTAGTTTGGTGATCGAGCACAATAAATGATCCTAATTGATATCGGGCAAATTGTCCCTAAATAATTTTGGAAACTACTTTTGGGTCTAATTTGATATTTTTAGAGAATTATTGAACATAAGTTAAAAAAAATTGTTGCAATCCCTCCAAACCTAAGTTGCTTTATAGACACCCAAATATTACTTTTTACATGTGAAAGTACTATTATGTAATTTAATTTTTAATGGTAGTGTTTGAGGAAATTTTAAGAAGGAATAAAATAGTCATTTTGTATTTTTTTATTTACTACTCCTAGACTCAAGTTACCCCACCCCAACCCCCAAGTATCGCTTGATTTTTTTGTTAAATTGGGTTTGGTTTGATGGTCTCTCTTGAAATTAGTTGACTGGGTAAATCCGAGAAGAAATTACTGTTGGAAATATGAGATATTTGAAATGATGTCCGTTGAACAATTTGATTGTACAACCGATTAACTCATTGAAGTTTAAGTTCATATGACGCTCGATTGTAATGACAATGCCTCGTATTAGGATACTCATGTGACACTAGGGATTATGTTGACTTACTAGGGTCCGTCTCATAATCAATATCAACAATGTTCGGGTTAACATTTATTAGTATATGACTCTTGTCACTCGAGCCTAAGAGGTCACACACATACAACGAAACCAAGTCATAATTTAATTATAACTTTCTAGGTTTAAAATAGAACTGTATGAGAATATTGGGTCGAAATTCCAATAGTTGAAATTCACCCCATGTTCGAATAAAGGGATAAGGGAGGTTCTAGAATATTCTCTTCTCAACATAAGATGCCTTGATTTTAGATATACAGAATGTTCCAACCCCTTATACGACTAAAAGAGGAGAAAGGAGGTGGAAGAGTTTTTCACCACATCACTTTGAAAGCCTAAAAAGTAGGGCATTGGATGCCTATATAAAGGCCACCTTTTGGAGATGAAAACTTGCTCATTCACTTTTAGTATTCACTTCTCCTTCGAGAAATAATGAAAGGCAAAAGCTCTTTCTCCCCCTTTTCTTTTGGTCGATTAGTAGGTAGAAAAATCTCAATGGACTTTTCAGCCCAACCTCTTCCCTAGTTCAATATTTTAAAGGAGTTCTAGTAAAACTCCCGGAGGTCTTGTTCGCTCGTTGGTGTGGACAACTTTGAGGCATTCTCGCTTTGATGCTGGCGATCTCCATCACAATATTAAGTCGCCGCTTTTGATTCCCCGGCTAACTGCATATATTTTATCTCTTTAATTATTGTTTATGCAACTAGTAGTGATCATGTGATTCGTATCCATAGTATTATTATAATATTATTCATACGCTAGAATATCCAACAATTACCAGTTGCAAAAGCTTGGAGTCTTCACCATAGAATCGAGGTTGACGGGTGACGGGGGCAAGTGGAGCCACGCGGTGGTTAAATATGGTAACTGGTGGCGGGTAGGGGTAATATGCTTGAAGGTCCTAAGGAATAGTAAATAAATGAATGCAAAATGACTATTTTAACCTCTACTTAAAATTCCCTCAAACACTACCATTAAAAAAATCAAGTGGACATAATAGTGTCGAAATATGAGATATCATATCTCATAAATATGCCCGTTGAACAATTAGATTGTACAACCGGACACCCACATTTAAACATATATATATCGCTCGTATATATGTTCATTGTTGGACAATGACATATTAGGGATAAACTCAAAAGATTGACACTAGAGGTTATGATGACTTACTAGTGTCTCACATAATTTATATATTAATATAATGAACGTTAACATAAATAATATATTACTCTTTGTCAATCGAATCCCAAGAAGTCACACATGAAAATAGGGTCAAACTATAATACGATTATAACTTCCTCGGGTTAAAGTGTACTTTAAGGAACATTAGGCGAAATTCCAATTGTGGAATTTCAATCCCATGGCCAACTTTCACATAATAAAAGGAGGGTTCTAGAATGCCTTCGTCGCCTAAATCAGGCTCTCGAGAAGCCTATATAAAGGGGGTTAAAGTTGATTTTTTCACAAGTTAATTCACTAATCATCTTTTGGTCACCATGTGGGGGATAAGTTGAAAGAAAACCCATTCTCCTCCCTTTTCTACCCCTTGTTTGCCTCGCCTGAAAACTCTATGGATATACGAGTATAAATACAAATCCATGTATCCGTGGATCTTAAAGTGCTTACTACATTATTTTAAAAATACACATAATACAATATAAATAATGTGAGTACTTACAATGCAAATGGGAGTAAATTCCACCAATAAATCCACGCTCAAATTCACAACGTGAATTTGACTTCCCTTCAGCCTCATTGTATCATTATCAATTGTATGATATTCCTAGTTGATCCACACCAGAGAGGTCAATCAAGAACGGATTTATGCTAGTAATCAAGGTTGAACAAAACTAAAACTCTCAAGAATTTTCTTTGGGAGAAAATCGGCTGGGGGGGATGAGGCTATTTTTAGGTTTTTGATGAAATTATTATTATTATGAAAACCTTAAAGCACAAATTTATATGTACAAGTTAAAACAAACCCGATAAGCAACCCGCTATATTAGCTTGAATCGCTAACTCTATTAGTCTCGTTAAGTCACTAATGAGTTGCTAATTTGTTGAACTATTTAATTAGCTTAATTAAATAGTATCTAGCCGTAATATCAATAATCTTTCAAGTTATCGATAAATACTAAAATTATTTCCTAACCACTAAATAACTATTTAATTGATTCTATTTGTTCAATCGATATTCTACATAAAATGTAGAACCTTTGTAATTGAGAAATACATTTCAATTATACAGCTTCTATTTAATTTCATACATGAATATAACCCAATGTCATCAGATGTGTACCTTCTAGGCTCAAATAATAGTAAGTCAGATAATAATAATAATTGACCAATTACTATTATTATAACGCATTAATGAGTAAGATCTAGTAGCTTCATGACCCCCTTTTAAATTATGATGAGAACCCACACTAGTAATATACAATTACTAAGTTGAACACTAAGTTCTCGATAATCACATTTAACGCAACCGGTAAATGAATTCGATACACACTATCGCAACGGCATAATAAATGGAATCAATTCATATTGATTTCCAACACCTACTTGCCCCTTGGACGATTATCTTACAATTCCTTTATCATGCGATCTCTAGTTTGAGTTAACCATAAGAAGTGTGTCATGAAACACCCACAACTTTATTTACTCGAAAATTTAATCGAATAAGCATTTATATGCCCCATAAACCAATCAAGACTAACTCAAGGAGAGGCCCGAGATCTTCCTTTGTATATCATGATTGACAAATCCCTCCCAATATATCAACATCTATCGCCAAGACTCACCGTGTGACCTAACATATGCCTCAAGCACTCACCGAAGCAGACAAGCTGATCATAGTCAAAGCATGTAGAGCTTCAGATAACACACCGATAGTCATATATCGTGAGGTCTAAGAATTGACGAATCCTTAAAATTCTAAACAAATATCATAGGACACATATATACATATCTTCTATGAATTTGTTTCTCGGGTCATACTACCCCTGGGCCACTGCATCGGGCAACCAATCAGATTGATCTAGTCCTCATAGCTAACGGATCAATCTTGATCACTAATCAAAATACCATCTTAGTCATATGTGATGCTTGTCGCCTCTAACTATCCGCATCTAACCAAGGCCTTTTGGCTATCCTATGTTTCTGTGGCTCAAGAGGTGTAATCAATACCATGTTGGCTCCCTCTAGAAAACATGTATCAAAATCCCAGTGGATTTCCAACCTTTCACTACATCGAGGATACACTACATTTTATACAAAGGCAGATTTAAACATAGTAGATATAGCAAACAAATATATTCACATAACACACAATAGATACATACTCTGACTCCCACTTAACCTAACACCACCGCGACATCTGCCTAAGACCTATGTTCGCCGAGATGCTCATCGACGCCGCGATGTACTCAAATTTCCGTGGGTAGAATCGCAACAAGACTCGCTTGAACTCCTCCAAGATATCGCCTACCGCTGGTATTAAAAAATACATACCTGCATCGGGAAAAATAGTCGCCTTCGCTATTGAAACGGGCGCCAGCGCATTCTCTGGCCATCGCTAACTTTCATCTCCACCATATACCACAAGAAAGTATCTTTAGTTCTCCTTTATTTAAGATGCACTTCACCGAAATCTGGCTTTACCTCGGATTACTGGGTATCTACCGGGTTATACTTTAGCGCATAAGACACATCAAAGTCTAGTGCACCACATGGCATGCCATGATGGATCTTATAGCCGAAGCTGCAAGGTATGTCCTTCATTCTCACTATCTCAAAGACTAGTAATGGGATAATGCTCACGAAGTCAACTCCATGTCTCACGAGAGATTACCCTTTCTCAAATTACCATAAGCCAACCTTTGCGCATCTTATCTCATGATAAGACCACAGTCCAATCACCACTGCCCGATCTCGGTGGATCTTTATTCCAAGTATATATTGTAAGCCGCTTAAGTCCTTCATTGAGAAACATTTGCAATGCCCACCTTGACTGAAGTTCAAGAACTCTACATTGTTTTAATGATAAGTATGTCAACGACATAATGTGACTATAAATGATATATACCTCCCACTTACCTTCTTGTATACACAAGATTCTTCTTCGTTTTTGATGAAACCAAACTCTTTGATTGATTCATCAAAACGTAGACTTAACCGGCAGGATGCCTCGCTAAGACCATATAAATGGACTTTTGCAACTTGCATACCTTCTTAGGTCCTTTAGGACATGTAAAGCCTGGAGGTTGTACCATGTACACATCTTCCTCTAAATTTCCATTCAGGAAAGCAGTCTTTACATCCATTTGCCATATTTCATAGTCATGAAATGCAGCAATGGCTAAGATTATCCGGATGGATTTAAGCATAGCCACTGGCGAGTAAGTTTCATCATAGTCCACGCCGTGAACTTGTTTGAAACCTTTCGCTACAAGTCTAGCTTTGAAAACATCGACGTTTCCGTCTTTATCATGTTTCTTCTTAAATACCCATTTACATTCAATAGGGCGAACCCCATTTGGTAAATCCAACAAGGACCAAACCTTGTTCTGGTAGATAGAATCCATCTCAGATGTACGGGTTATTTGTCATTTGTTAGCATCTGCTATTTATCGCTTCTTGCAAGAAGTGGGGTCGCTTTCTTTCAATGATGAAGGCTTCACCATACCAGCTCGGTCATGATGATCCCCGTTGCATCTCCTAAGGGTTGATTCTTCCACAACTTCCCGTGGATCAAGCAATCGGATCTTCTATGAAAGGCGTGTCAATTTCGCGGGGCGTTGGCCGATGCCTCTCGCAGATTAGATGGCATCGACATTGACTTCATCAGCCTTGAGCTTCATCAAGATGAACACCATTACTTCTAGTCCTTTCTCCGACAAATATTCCTTTCAAAGGAATACCTCCTGCTCTAAAGAATGAAGATTTTATTCTACTCGTAGAAGTAGTAAATCCAACCTGCTTTTCCTTGGATATCCTATGAAATAGCATTTAAGGCATTTGGGGCGCAGTTTATCTTTTTGTTGATCTCTTTAACATGCTTCACAACCCCAAATCTTAAGAAAACCCAACTTGAGAATTTTCCCAAACCACAGCCTACGGGAGTTTTATCCATCATACGGCCGGGACATTTGTTTAAGGTAAGCTGGCTTGAAGTGCATATCCCCAGAATTAACGGGTAGATCGATAGCTCATCATAGATCGAATCACATGTCAAGAAGGGTTCGATTTCTCCTCCGTCGAACATGCCATGTTGTGCATGCTCCTCGGAGCGGCTGCAAATACCACACTCTCTAAGACGAGTATTGAACTGTGACTCAAATATTCTCCCACCTCTATCTAATCGTGAGAATCTTTATTGTCTTGTTCAATTGGTTTTGAAATTTCATTTTAGTATTCCTTGAATTTGTCAGCGACTCGTGGTTTGTGTCTCATCGTATACACAAAACCGCATCTACCGTAATCATCAATAAATGTAATGCAAGTAACCCTCCTCTGCAGACATGTGTTCATTGGGCCCATACATCAAGGTGTATGATCATCAATAAATCACTTGCCCTTTCATTTAAGTTTTGAAAGGCATTTTGGTCATTTTCCTAAAAGGCAAAGACTCACACTTATCGCATGATTCATAATCGAAACCTTTCAAGTATTCCACCGAGTGGGAGTTTCTTTGATTCGGTTCTCGTTAATGTGACCAGTCTAGAATGCCATAGGTATGTTTCTAGTTTAAGTCGTTAGGCTTATTCTCTGCTTTTAAGTTTATGTTATATGACTCCATTAATCATGTCTAAAACGATAGACCATTTTTTGAAAGTGAGTGTACCAAACACTACCCCATTCCCTCGGTGATCCTAAATTCATCGATCTATTGAAAATGAAAAACCATCATTATTCAAAACAGTAAATAGAAATAAATATTCCCCGCAAATCGCAGTACATAAGAAACTTAAATGATAAGTTCAAAACAAGGCCCGTGGGCAAATTTAAACTAACGGATTCCACCCAAAGTGGCAAAGAACCTTCACGCCATTTCCCACACACGCCAGTATTCATTTCCTCTTCGAAGTCTTCTACTTGACTTGAGTTCCTACATATTACTACAAATACGAACCACAACCAATCGGCCTAGCACCCAAGTAGAATGAAAAAGCTCAAATCCCCCTTAACAACATATACCAGAAGCCGAAGGCCGCAGACCATTCTTCCTATCATCTCTGTAAACTTCCCCGGCAGTCGACTTCTAGCACCTAGGTTTCCGTAATGCATACCGGTCATCCTTCCTAGCTCCTCCTTTCGAGCAACTCGATTACTAACCCTTGGCCTCAGCTGGTAACCTTTCTTCTTCTTAAACTTCGCTTGTTTTGGGAATCTCACCAAAATAGGAAGGAGTAGAAGTTTTAGCCTGTGTCTGCCTCAAAGATTCGTGATCATCTTATGCATTGCTTAGAGATAACTCAAACTTGTGCATATTGAAGTTCCCGACAACCGAGAGAATTTGTTCTCAAGAGACTCTCAGATGAGATCCACAACCAGCTCTTGGAGACACCGGTGCCTGTGACGTTGAGTCGATCGATCAAGCCAAATCATTTTAATGCATACGAGGGTCAAGGGCCCGGTCTGCTCTCAAGTTACAATTCACGGTAGAGCCTGCATAAAGTTGTCATATCTCCTGCTTCTAGCTTCCTTTCGAATAATTCCTCATGTTGCCGTGTATATGTCATATGCCGCCACCTTTTCATATTGAATCCGAACGGCTGTTCCATATTGGCAAAGCATGAGACATTGGACATCCACAACACGATTTGTGCTTTTTGTGATCCTTCCCGATTGAGGCACTATCATTAGGTTTCTAGAACCTTATTGTTCAACACGATTCGGGCCCCCTCTCAAGCTGAGAATGACTCGGCTCAGACCTCTCGCTGTAATTCGAAGCTATTCAGCTTGCACTTTTCAAGTGGTGAGTAGTTTAGTTCTTAGAGTAAAGAATGTAGCCATATTAATTCTAGAAGAATAAGTAACAAACAATGTAATCAGTGAAACTATCATGCTAAACACTTACAAATAAATGTAAAAGTAAATACTAAATTATTCAAATATCACAAAATATATTAGTGATTAAGATCTATTATACTTAAATTCAAACGGCAACACTTCATACATTTTCAATCCAGATAATAGGTTAAATCAATTATGTAGAACTTATATAACTTGTGTCACTAGCATCTCTTACAAGATGCTACCCAACATTTGTATCTCCAAAAACCGGTTAAGTATACCAATTAACCCAAAGTGTTACTTGGATTGATCATCCGAAAGCCCACAACGCAATGGTACCATCAACATGATCATATCAAATGCAACATTGTAACGCCATCACGGTGTGCCCAATTGATGCAAATTGATTGCACAACTTTAAAATTAGCTCTGATACTTTGCTTAAATTTTAATTGGTGAGATTATTATTACTTTGTTTTCATTTACTCATCCATACTAGCACATAATCACATATGCAACATGGAAAAAATAAAAACAAGTAATGCACATTCATATACTGATATGACTCCCTAGAACCTATCACAAGCATTATCAAATACTAACATGTTTCCCACTTCAGATCTTGTACTTCCTGATCCAAACGAGTCCACCAAGTACCACCACCGTGAAATGATCTTCAAATATCTTCACTTGTTACAATATTTATATACTAACTCCATTTTAGACAAATTAAAAGCTTGTGGGTAAAAAATAAATAAAAAAATAAATACAAGAAAATATGATTCGTATGTCATTTACAACATTACGGTTCGTTAGTAATCGGAAAATAAATAAATGGGCCATATCTATATATACCTCCATTCCAATCATCATTACAAAATATAGGCACTTTATTAAATCATATAAATGAACTTAATAAATATTTTAAATGGAATTAGAAAATGCATGTTTGTAATTATCAAATTAATTAATCCATGTAATTACACATATTAAAATTAATTAATATAAACTCAATTATCATATTATTATGAATTAATAATTATTACCAATAATTATTAATCATATATATATTGTAGAAAATATGTATCACAAATATATTCTAAAAATATATTAAGTAGTGAAATTGTTAACATAATTGTTATATCACTTTAAATTAATTTAAAAATATATAATATAAAGGAAATTAATTAATTGTCATCACATAATTAATAATAATCACTAGTGATTAAAAATGACAAATAATCAATAAAAACCGAAATATAACTAGTCCCATAATTTTAGGAAACCGAAATAAGGAATAAATTCGGAATTAGGGTTTTTCAAAATTAGGGCACACGTCATGATGGGCTCGGACGACCGACCTACGGCCGCCGTGTAGGTCGTCGTCCGGCCGTCATTTTGGTACCAAAATCGCCCGATCCGGATATCCATACTTCGTAGGGTCGCCGGTCGGTCGGTCGATTTATGGTAATAATCCCATATTTAACTCGGTTTTTCAAAATAGTTTTGGAGGCTTTAAAAATTTTCAAATTTTTGAAATTAGAACACATTAAACTTCATAATTTTCTTCAACAAATCCCCACTGGTCGCTCATTAAAATAAAAGTTTCATATTTAATTATTAATTAAACAGTCCATAAATCTCAAAATTGTGTTGAGGTAGAAAATAAAAAAATATGAAATTTAATAGAGATCTTCTAGGTGCTATGTGGGTTCTAGAAAAAATTATTAGTTTGTAATTTTACAAATTTTCTACATACCCCAAACACGTTTTTAAAAACTATTTCTAAACAAAACCAATTAAATCTGCCCTTTAATTTATGAAACAAAATCCATGTTAACAAAATATGATAATACATCATCACAAACTTGTAACACATGTAAATCAATAATCAAGAACATGCAGTGATTATTCTCATCATATATTTATTAATTAAATATATGAACAAGAATTAATCAAATAAAATTGATAAAAACAAAACAAGCATAAAATAAACAATGTAAAGCAACTTTAATTTGGCTCATGATACCACTGATGGAAAACTCTATGGATATATGAGTATAAATACAAATCCATAGATCCAGGGATCTTAAAGTGCTTACTACATTATTTAAAAATACACATAATACAATATATAAATAACAGAGTACTTACAATGCAGCGGAGTAAATTCCACCAATAGTCTCATTACACGCCTAAATTCACAACGTGAATTTGACTTCCTCTCAACTCTTTTTGTAATATCGCCGTGAGATATTCTAGTTGATCCACACCAGAGAGCTCCTGTTGTAATATCAAGGTTGAACAAAATTGGGAAAACCCCAAGAATTTCGGGAGAAAATTCGCCGGGGGGCGGATTTAGGTTTTATTTAAATTATTATTATTATGAAAACCCTAAAGCATTTATATAGGGCTAGGTTAAAACAAACCCCATAAGCAACCCGTTAAGTATTAGTCAATTAAGCACTCTATTAGTTCATAAGACACTACTGAAGTCAAGTACGAGTTGAATCTATTTAATTAACTTAATTAAATAGTAATGAGTCAATATCAATAATCTTTCAAGTTATTGATAAATACTAATTATTCCTAACCAATTAAATGTAACTATTTAATTCGATTCTATTTGTTCAATCGATATTCTACATAAAATGTAGAACTCCTTTGTACTGGTGAAATACATTTCTCAATTATACGCTTCTCTTTAATTTCATACATGAAATATAACTCAACGTCATCAGATGTGTGACCTTCTAGGCTCGTATAATAGTAAGTTGTATAATAATAATTGACTAATTACTATTATTATAACGACACCTAGTAAGCATCTAGCAACGTCATAACCCCTTAAATTATCATGAGAACTCACACTAAAATATATAATTACTAAGTTGAACACTAAGTTCTCGATATAATAAAATGGAATCAATTCTCATTGATTCTCAACATGGCCACCATGTGGTAAGAAAACCCCTTGGTTTTTCTTCCTCCTAAATTGATTTATTCACTTTAATTGTTCTAGTAAAACCGGGCGGTGTTTGGCTCGATCAATAGCTTGGTATCACTATTCTGTGGTACTACCTATTTGATTGGTTGTAGCATTCTCTCGATCATATTCCGCCGCAACTAAGAAGGTGGCGCATCAAATATATCACATTCAATTAGTATTTTTATAATCTCGTAGTGTTCCTGGAATTAACTCAATGGCGAATAAAAAATGGTGGCCCATTTACGACAAGTTATCGCAGTGTTTTAACACCCTGTGATTATTTATTAGTAGTAATATATCTCTTCATTCTTTTTTGGTTATCGCCCTAGTCTCAAATTTTCATTGT
>JADFUC010001211.1:0-14213 GCA_019722365.1 Lithospermum erythrorhizon | reverse complement strand
GTAATCCAACCGCCCACGTGTCTTTCTTTTTCTTATCAATGAATAGATCTCTTTTTAGTTTGTATAATTTAGATGCCCAGGTATTTCTCGAAAAAGTGGGATTCGATTTAATGGATTTGGTATGAGATCGATGAGATTGATGATTCAAATCTTTTCTTAGAACGGTATTGATTTGACCCCATGGGTAAATTTCAAGCACGTTGTCGCGAGAAGCAGAACTCGTATTTCTTCTGAAAATATCCTAATTGTTCCAGAGAGCAACTAGAAAGAGATCTTTAACCAGAAAAGAACTCTAGTAGGATACCCATCCAGAAGTTCTGCAACTTCAATCTCATTGATGATGGAATCGGTCAAAGATTGACCTTTCGAACTCTGTCTGTAACTCACCAGAGGCCCTGGGAAACAAAGAGAGAAGGTGTGTACGGAACGAGATATCCAGCAACAAGAAAGAAGGAAAAGATTGAATAGAGGAACTCCTGAACCTTTGGTGATCTCAGATGGGTTGATATCACGGTGACTATCTTTTCAGATGAATCATTTCTTCTGGACAGAAGAAGATTATGTAAACACTTACCGAAACCACTTATCAGATTCCATTGCGGAAGACGCAAATTTTTCTGAAGAATTCGCTAAGATATACCCTGATCCATGTATTATCATGCTGAAAAATGGATACCCATTTTTGACTGCTGTTTGGCATCGGCAATAGGTCTGAAAAGTATCTAAAATAGAAAATTTAGATATTTGTACCCTGTCGAAGTAAGGAACCACATACAGCGTTTGACATACATGCTGGTATTTGTAAGTAGAAAGTAATAATGGAAGAACGTTTGAAAATAAACGTGCCACCGTTATGAGCAAATGCTGCGTAATACTATAGAAATTAAATTACCATAACACTAACATGTAACATAGATTGAAATTATCACACAAACTTGGGAAATGTCTACAATCACATAACATAATCATTGTAGGGTTCAAATACTAAAATGTATTACATAAACCTAAATTGGTTTGAATATCAAAGTACATTACATAAAAATGTGTTGAACAGTATAATTATTTGAAACTTGAAAGTACATAACATGAAACAGAAACACATTCATCATGTGCTTTTCTGTGCCATCCTCCAATGTCATCCTCTTCATTGTCATCTCCTTGACAATCAACTGGCGGTGGTAGAGTGGTGGTGGCATCCCCTGCATTGTCAACCTCATATCCTCCACCTACATCGTCAGACGATCCATCCCAAGCCTCATTCCCTGCATCTCTATCCTCATCTCACCAAACATTGTTAACATGTTGCTCATTGAACTGGAAGAAAGCTCGATCAAGGAACCATGAGGACCCTACTGCCCAGAAAACAAACAGGGTCAGGGATAGGTAAGTGGCTCCCTCACATTTGGTAACCATCCTATTGGTGGCATTGCGGCGCACATTTGTTAAACACCACACATCATCCCTCAAATGAATCCCAACTGTTTAACACTTCCACTTAGATATCATATGTTTATAAATTAGATCAAAATAAATAATTTCCTTTTTAAAGACCTAATCTTTTATCAATCCAATGGCATGTTACATGTTATTATACTAAAATCAGAAGAAAACCACATTAGTCGAAATACATTTTATAAGTGCAAAGTCAGCACCAGGACCTAGAAGAGCTCTTCATTTTTTAAATATTTAAAAGTATAAGTTCGCAAAGTAGTACGGGGATAATGCTAGGCTCGGGAATTAACACTTTTGAATCTAATTAGTGAAACGTCATCCATCACAATATTTCAAAAGGCAAACAACCACCCATTATAAATTTCATAGTTTCCATCCTATGTTTGCCTTTTTTTTTTTTTTAAAAGTTAACGCCGATTTGATATTAATCAGTTCTCGTGTACCACCCCCACACCGCCATCCCTTAGTGACCTAATAGTGTTCTGGTAAGATGACCGGGTTCCTCCTCTTTAGCCCACCCATTTTCTATGATAGAGCTCTCTTACAATCTATACAAATTGTATGCTTTGATTTTCAATGGCCTAAACAAAACATTGTTAAATCCATGACCTTTTTTTTTTCATTTCATTAGTAGTATCCGTAGCACCAGATCGAGAGTTAATTACGGTAGTTCATCCATACGATTATCATCCTCTTAGATTAACATAATCATTAGACACATACTAGATTCACTAATTTTATCTTTGGAACATTTTTACCTAAGATTACATTTTGATGCCATTAATTGAGAAGAACAAATATCAAGCAATTAGAAAAAAAATAAGATAGATACCGAACCGGAGACGGAGCAAGTAAGATTGTAGAGATTTGGCAAAACGAACAAGCCTAAGAATTTAATTTGAGAGTTAACTTAGACTTCTCACCGAATCCTTTATACTAAATAAAAAACAAGTAATGGTGCTGTAATTGCTTAGAAAGTGATTGTAGAGTATTGTAATTTTAGAAATGATCAGATCATGTAGAAATGGAAGAATGGTGTTGTCCCCCTTTTTATAGAGCTCTCCATGGTGTCTTTGGACATTTTATGTGTAGAATAAACGTGGTAACGTTTGATCAAACGTTACCACGTTTATTCATAAAAAGGTAGCTTCTACTTATTTGTTTAACAAGCAAAATAATGCCATTGAATCCAATGTGGTGGTAACGCTTGATTACCACCTTTAGTACAAAAATAGTCATTGGGAACGTTATTTAGTTCATAGAATGCTTGTTGTTGAAGGATCATAAAACATTTTCTCGATCTAGCAAATAGAGCATTTTCTTGTCTGATAATCACAACTATCAACTTAACTAATTTCATACCATTTATTACATATTGCTTACTATGCCTCAAAAGAGAAAGAATTTTAGGCAGAGGTTTTCGTTGCTATTATCGTAGGATCCATTTGCCGAAAAGCGTTTCATCATCTCCTTGTTCAACGCGGCTCAACTTTTTATAGCTTCTGTGAGCGTAAGGTAAAGCAAGGATGACGAGTTACATGATGTCAAAATTGTTTTGAAGGTTCGATGATGGCGACAAACACATCATGTTTACTTCAATGGACGGGTGGCTTGAATTGTGAACGTCACAACATAGTAGGTCATGGTAATTTCTGTAACTTTAGGTTTCACGTATGAACGGACCGGAACGAATCATTGTATCAGTTGTCACTGTACGGTATAAATTGTCGTGATGCCTATTGTATTTTAAAACTACCCATTTGCCCTATTATCAAATCGTTGCCTAATAGAAATGTTATTTGTTCAATTCGTCATCAATTTTTCATTTTTTTATTGCACAAACGGTATACCCAGCAAAAGTTGGATGTTTAATGCAAAAAATGATAACCAGTAAACGTGGTACCGTTTTAACAAACGTAGCCATGTCGACCTCTCGAGCACGCCTCTGAACCAATGGCCCCACATCCCTTTATCGCCAGCCCGGCCCGATTCTTTATAGCCTCGACCCGCCGAACATAAGTAATGGACTGTTCATCCCGCCCGATTACCACCGAGTCTATTTCAACTAAACATGTATTTGGATTCGTAGAGGAGCTAAGCTCTAGTGATTTTGTCTTTCGTAATGGGATCCGTTGTCAGCTATCCTACGACCGAGTATTCGGATGACGTGAATAGCCAAAACCACGCTTCACTGTGTAAAGAACATTCGGCGAAATTTCAAGCAAGCATGTGATTCAACTAAAAAGTACTGTAGGAGGAATCGAAATCATGATCTTGCGGTCATATGTTTGACTACTCCACCAACTTGATCACATTTATATAGTTGAAGGTATCTCGTGCTTTAAAGCTGATAAAGCTATTAGTGAAAGGGCGAGTTGGCCTTCCTACAAGAACCTAAATTCTATTTGGTTATTAGTTTATCTCTTTTTCAAGGTGAAATTGTAATGTCTATAATTCTAATTTTATCGATATTTGACTTTTTTGGAAATGAACTTTTGATCCATCAATTAATATTCATTGCCCTAAAAAACGTGAAAATTTATAATTGGATTCGCCTTTAAATACTTTCACAATATTAATTTTTTTTAACTTTTTTAATAATATAAATTAAAGAGTAATTGAAAATATTTTAGTTCCCTTTATACGTGAGTGTTCACCTGCTAAAAAAACTAATTCCATGTAGATGTCACAAGACTTCACGAAGTTTCAACCATGAGCAATACAAATTAACTTTAAAAATGATATATCATCATATAATAAAACTTCTAACAGTGGATGCCGACTTAAGAAGATAGAGACCCATTTAGAAGTTTACATTATTTAGTAGTGATACTTTATAAAATAGATAATTGTATCTTCATTTTAATCTCAAAGAGAATCCATGTAATTATTGAGAACTGCTGATAGCTCATTAACGTATACGGTTCATTATCGTCATTAATATCCATATGTATTTGAATTTCAATGTAAAAATGGCACAGATTACTAAATGTTCATTCTAAGATGATACAAGTGAAAAAATTCAAAAAAATATACCAAAATTATTTTATTCATTATTCAAAAATGTACCAAAAATCTGTTAAACAAGTTGGTACAGACATTTAAAAAGTTAAAAATATGCTTATATAATTCACATTAATGATTTTTTATTGAGAAAAAGGTACATATTACCTAAAATAAATTCAAAAGAAAAAGAAAATATATCAAAACAGATAATTTATATTTTTGACATTAATGAACCATTAACATTACATGCAATGCGTGGTTAACTTAATGAAAAGAAATATGAAATGCCTTAAATGTCCCTGCTTTTATATCCATCCGATCAAATACAGAAGTTATGGGGCTAATTAATTTGGTAGCACGCATGTAAAGATGATGTTTGTAGGCACTTGTATAAAAGCACGTAAGTAGAGACTTGTAGATAAATATATATGGTAACTATGCCCAGTCAAGAGACGCCTGTCTCAGTGGGCTGTCACTGTGCAGCTGTGCTATATATAAATAATATAATACGGAGTATACACTTTATAGGAGATGTAAATCAGCAATAATGCTCCCTACAAAAATTCCAATAAGGAGGTAGGAGCTAAGCTCTTGGGTTTGTCTTGATACAAAATACCAAAATGCAGCACTCTGAAATACAAGATATATTGTCCCGAGTAAAAGTAATCACCAGACACCACACCAGGTATATATTTGTCATTTGTGGATGATTAAAAAATGGCGAGCTCCCAAGGGGCTTTTGAGGTACATAAAAGAGGGCATAGCCCATAGGGCATTTATGTAGAAGTCAAATAAGCCATAAATATGATCCATAGTCTCGTCACGGGCTGAGTTGAATTGTTATTTTGCATAAAAATAACACTTGTTTTACTTGTACTAGTTATTTATATACAATTTAACCTGTACAAATTCAACCATTAAATTTATAATATATTTTTTCATAGTAGAAATAATGAATTAAATTTATGTAACATACGGAGTATATAAGAGGAGAAAATAAAAGAGTTAATTCTATATAATTCAAAATTATACATGAAGAAAAATAATTTAATTACCATAGAAAAAATTGATCGGATTACCTTTATTTTATTCTTTGTTTTGGATAGTTTTTGTCAAATGTAAGTAATAATTTAGATTTGAAATCTCTTAAGAGTGATTAGTTACTAAAAAGGGTAAAAATAAATATTAAAATTCGCTTCACTCGATAACCCGCCACAAGTATCCCTTACACAAGAGATATATGGTATAGATAATTATTTGTGAAGGACAACTCTAGCTGTTGTGAGGCCTTCCAAATGACTTGTATATTCCGGCTTTTCATTCTCAATAGTTATGTATAGCTTTTAAAAAACTATTTAGAAGGACAAATCACAATTGTGAGACATTCTTACATTTGTTAATTTAACTATTCGATCACCAACTTAGGCACTTTTCGATTATGACCTTCTTTGTATAGGTCAAAGTTGATCAGCACATATATTTTAGACATTAAATCGAGTTTTTCTAGATTTTTCACTAGGATATTTTTATCATTTCATAAATAATCAAATAAAACAAAAATAAATCAACACCCAACTCCCCTTTTATCTTCCCCAAAGCATTCCACCCCAAACCTTCAACCCCTCCCCATACCCCGTCCACACCCACTCTTGTGAAAAATATAAAAGTACCCTCGTGAAAATTCCGATGACCTATACAAAATGTCTAAGTTGGATGATGGTGATCTAACAGGATAAATTAATAGACGTGAGTGATCTTTAGTGTCATTTGCCCCTATTTAGAATGCAAATTTGTCCTTACTATATTGATTGTGAGTAGATTTACTTAACTTTTTCACACCAATATAAAATACTCGCATTATTTAATTTTATCATGATAATATTCATTTCTTAATATTAAGAGTAAAATACTCATATAATTTAGTTTTATAATGCTAATATTCATTCCTTTTATACTCTAATAATTAATTTGATAATGCTAGTATACAAGAAAATATTTAATTATTATCTATGTATATATATAAAGAGCATTACGCTTGGCCCAAACGTGAGGCTATACGTTTGACCAGCGGGTGGCTATTTATTACGGAGTATTATTTATTTATTTATTTATTTATTTTTGAAACTCGATAAATTAATACTCGATTATTTAATAAACTCTCTAAGATAATATTTTTGGCCGGTCTCGACTCGGGGATATGGTGTGCTAAATTAATAATTCATGTTTTTTTTCCGTTCCTTTTTCATTTTTTATTTGGAATTATCCATGAAAAAGCTCGATAAATCGATTCTTCAATAAACTCTCTAAAATAATATTTTTCAGCTCTGGCCTCGAAGCCGGGTTGGTACTAAATTCTAATAATTCTGGTTTTTTAGTACCTTTTTTCAGAGTATATATAAACAACCTTACGCCAGGGCCTAAACGCTGTCATACTTGGGCTCAAATACAAGGGCTATTATTAAATTTTTTTTATTTTTTCTATTTTTTGAAACTCGATAAATTAATACTGACATTTAACAGTCCTCTAAGATAATATTTTGGTCGCTTCGACTGCGGATAGGGTGCTAAATTAATAATTCGTATTTCTTTTTTTTTTTTCCTTTCTTTTTCATTTTTTATTTGCAATTATCAACCACTGTAAAAACTCGATAAATTAATACTCGATTCTTCAATAAACTCTCTAAAATAATATTTTTGGCCGGTCCCGAGTCGGGGATAGGGTACTAAATTAATAATTCATGTTTTTTTAGTACTTTTTTTTTGCAATTATCAACTATCGTAAAACTCCGGCAAATTAATACTTGATTATTTAATAAACTCTCTAAGATAATATTTTTGGTCGCACTGACTCAGATCGGTGTTTGTTTTTTTAATTACCAATCGCATGGTCATACGCCGGGTTCGGGCTTTTTTTAATTATCGTTATAGCAGTAAACCGATAAATTAATACTCAATTATATTATTTAATAAACTCTCTAAGATAATAATTTTTGCCGGTCCCGACTCAGGGATACAGTGCTAAATTAATAATTCGTGCTTTTTGTTCATTCATTTTTCATTTTTTTTCTTTTATTTTGCAATTATCAACTATAGTTGAAACTCGATAAATTAATACTCGATCATGGCCATATGTCGGGATTCGTGGGGGTTTGCAATTATCAGTTACAGTAGTAACTCGATAAATTAATACTTATTTATTTACTAAACTCTCTACGATAATATTTTTTGGGTTGTCCCGACTGATAGGTGCTAAATTAATACCCGCTTCTTTTTTTGGTTCCTTTTTTTGCAATTAACAACTACAGCAGAACTCGACAAATTAATACTGATTATCTAAATAAAACTTAACATAATATTTTTGGTCGCATTCCGACTGTGGATAAAAGCGCTAAATTAAATAATTGCTAAAATTATAAGATAATACATTTTTGATAATTCAACATAAGCTTAAAGAACCCAACTTTACTGAACTATTTTTTATGTCATTAAGCAATAAGTTATGCGTGATTACCACTCATCTAATGATCATTATTTTACAATTCATATCTGTACGAATCACTAAATTCTTTTTAAAGCATATGAACTATGCAAAGAACTATTACAAAACTAATATCGGGTCGATCAAGTACATTTTGATGATATTATAACAATTATTTAAACTGCTTATTTGGCATGGCCTAACCTCAGTAAAATTAATCCATTAGTTTTATACTCTTTATAGTACAAATAATGAATTAAAATTATGTAAAGAGAGTAAAAAGCGCAATTTTATATAATTCAAAATTATACTACGAAAATAATTGAATCTTATTATATGTGATGTAAAACTCCTATATAAAAAATTTGTTAACAACATGTATTTAATAATTAATGAAAGACGATATCGTAGCTTATTATTTATAAAAAGCTTTTAAAATTTTAAAAGAAATAATTGTGAGATTTGAATTTCAAGGGCATCATTAAAAGAAAATAAAGAAAAGCAAAATTGACTTCACTTTTGCATCGGCTAATCCAATTCCCTTACACATTATATATGTAATGATAACAATATTTTGGCCGGCTGTTTATTTCTACTAAATGTATGACAGTCAATCTATCGTCTATTATTTGAATATATGTTTGATCAAATCATATTATTCTCAAATTAGGTAATTATTTTTGAATTCTGGTGAGATCAATATCTAATAACGATCACTAAACAATTAAGGACTAGTTAGTACCAAAATCGGACTCTTGTTTTCCATAAATTATAGCAGAAGAAGAAGAAGACAAGACCACAAGAATGACCACTAAGTTTCCTCAACAATTAATATTAATAAATAAATAATAATCCCAAAGCAGCTTAAGATGATGAAATCCAGAATACTACTCTTTCAACTCAAGCCAACTACCCTTCTCCTTTCCCAACTAAGCAAAAAATAAAATATTCCCTTATTATTACTTTCAGCAAAATCTAACAATATGGGGTGTCTTAAAACATTAAAAGTTTGGATCTTTGTAGGGGTTTTAATGGTTGTAGTTTGGGAAGAAGTGAATTGTAGATTCGTAGTAGAGAAGAATAGCTTGAGGGTAAGGTCACCTGATGGAATAAAGGGTGTTTATGACAGTGCAATTGGCAATTTTGGGATCCCTCAGTATGGAGGCAGCATGGCTGGCACTGTTGTTTATCCCAAAGATAACAGAAATGGATGCAAGGATTTTACTCAATTTGGGATTTCTTTCAAGTCAAAGCCTGGTGCTTTGCCCACATTTGTCCTCGTTGACCGTGGAGGTAACTAACCTCAATTGAACTTGTTGCTGTTGGTTGATTTCCTTAATTATATTGTACTCCTGGCAAATGTGTTGATTTGCTTAGCTCTCTGATTATCCTGGCACTCTTTAGTAGCTTTATATGCATCCTGAATAGTATTCTGTGTTACTTATCATCTCACCGATTATACACTTCTAAAGTATTTTCCTTTTATCTCAAATTAATAATTTGTCCTTCATTCTACTTCTTTCCAGATTGCTTTTTTGCATTGAAGGTGTGGAATCTCCAAAACGCTGGCGCTTCTGCAGTTTTAGTGTCTGATGACATTGAGGAAGCATTGATAACTATGGATTCACCCGAGGAGGATCATGCTTCTGCAGAATACATTCAGAATATTACTGTGCCATCTGCTTTGATTGAAAAAAGTTTCGGTGAAAAGTTGAAACGATCAGTTAATGGAGGAGATATGGTGAATGTCAATCTTGATTGGCGAGAGGCCGTTCCCCATCCTGATGATAGGGTAGAGTATGAGCTCTGGACCAATAGTAATGATGAGTGTGGGGTGAAATGTGATATGTTGATGGAATTTGTGAAAGATTTTAAGGGCGCTGCTCAAATTCTTGAAAAAGGTGGTTACACGCTATTTACACCTCATTATATTACATGGTATTGTCCTCAGGCATTTACAGTGAGCAAGCAGTGCAAGTCTCAGTGTATCAACCATGGAAGATATTGTGCTCCTGACCCTGAACAGGATTTCAGCTCAGGTTATGATGGGAAAGATGTTGTTCTTGAGAACTTAAGGCAACTTTGTGTTTTCCGAGCAGCAAATGAAACCAAGAAGCCTTGGGTCTGGTGGGACTATGTGACTGATTTTCAAATCAGATGCCCCATGAAGGAGAAGAAGTACAACAAAGAATGTGCTGACAGTGTTATCAGTTCTCTTGGTAATGTACTTCTGGATCTGATTAAAGTGATTTTTAAGTAATTCGTAATGGCATTTAAAGTGACACCTTTCTCTTCAGGGCTTGATTTAAAGAAGATCGAGAAGTGTATGGGTGACCCTGAAGCTGATGAAGACAACCCTGTCCTTAAGGAAGAGCAAGATGCTCAGGTATCTGTGCTGTTTTAATTTTGTTAAGCTGTGGTGAAAGAGCTGTAAATTGGCTATTTTATTTTTTATGTGTTACATACTTTCAAGACCATTATTAAAGTAAATGATTTGTAGATTGGGAAAGGTTCACGAGGTGATGTAACAATATTGCCTACACTTGTTGTCAACAACCGACAGTACCGAGGTGCGTTGGTTGATTTTCCATTCTTGAGGTTTCCATTGTTTCTATCAATATTCCGTAACATACATGCTCTCAGGGAAGTTGGAAAAAGGTGCTGTCCTGAAGGCCATATGCGCTGGTTTTGAAGAGACTACTGATCCTGCAGTTTGTTTGAGTGATGGTAAGTTCCTGTTACTGGATCACAGCAAATCATTGTTTAAGAAGATTACGCCTCACATAATGCATTGCATCATCTTCTTTTTCTGCAGATGTAGAGACCAATGAGTGCCTGGAGAACAATGGTGGCTGCTGGCAGGACAAAGCAGCTAACATTACAGCCTGCAAGGTGCTTGCTGGAATTGGAGATTTCTTTCTGAATATCCTTGTTACTTGAATTTATGTGGTTTGTTTTATGCAGGATACTTTCCGTGGGAAATTATGTGTGTGTCCTATAGTTAATGGGGTGCAATTTAAAGGAGATGGTTACAGTTCATGTAAAGGTAAATGATTGGTCTTAATTTTCTTGTTTATGAGAGATTTTGGAATTTACTATAGTAGATGCATTATTGTGGTTATATGCATTTGAGTTAAGAAGTGACTGGTAAAACTGAACTTTCGTGAAAACGTACAATGAATAAGAGCTGCAGAAATTGTTTCTTGAATATTTTGCTTTCCATTTAATGAAATTACCAAAGAAATTTGAAATCCATGCACTTCCTGATTGGTGAGTAGAGTTTTCATTACTTCTTGTCTCATTCGCATATTTAGTTGAGCTTAGTTCAGTATCAAGGCTTATTTTATTCTAGGACTAACGGCACGTTCGATCACACATGTTTCAAAACGTTCACCATTCGATCACACATGTTTCAAGATGACCTATTCGATCACACATGTTTCAAAAAGTGTCCCACTTGGTAAATTTATCCAATACTCATTTTTTAGATGATTTTTCAATTTTAATAAAATTTTGAGGTAAATATTTATCACATCCAAATATTTTATTAAAATTAATATTATCCAAATTTTTTGTTAAAATTAATATCATCCAACATTTGACCCAAAATTTTAATAGATTTTAAAAAATTATCTAAAACGAAGTTGTTTGACAATTTTACCTATGTCAATTTACATTCCCCAAAATCAAAAATTAACATCTATTTTGGATTTAAATGAGTAAGTGGGACACTTTTTGAAACATGTGTGATCGAATGGGTCATGTTGAAACATGTGTAATCAAATGGTGAACGTTTTGAAACATGTATGATCGATCGTGTCATTAACCCTTTATTCTATTCACAATTTGTTTTACTATCGTAGGCCAATTGGTACTTGTATCAGTGCGAACTTTTATGCGCATTATATCTAACATTCTAACTGCATCCTCCATTTGGAAATTTTCACAAGTCATTCTTTTTTATGTATGCTAATTATGTCTTTGTACGGATTTCAGGAACAATGTTAATTCTGTTAAAAGTTTACTCCCCTCTCTTTACTTGGTCATAGTAGTCGAACCTCTTCGGTTGGAATCTCTCTCATATATACATATATGTGTTTATTGCCATTGTTGACCCTTCAAGATCAGATTAGATAGGTTTTAGTGAAGCTGAGCTTTGTTTAGACTTTACACTCAGTTTCTTTGGATTTCAAATAATTAATGAGTGTCAAAAGCCAAAGGTGTTAACATATCTTAATTCCCAAGTGTACTAGATAGTTACATAAAACGGAGAAACGTTGTCAAGTAACCTATTTCATTTGTGAAGGTCATTGAGTATTTAACATTTATCCTTTCCGGAAGCAAACTTTTGGATCTATTGTTAGTGGTATCTGTTATCGTGAATCAAAGATGCACTTTACAGTCTTCCTTTCTTCCAGAATCCGGAAACCTGGCTATCTTTGTTTTTAGAATTTATGTCACTTACTCTGATGCTTATTGCAAATGATTCTTAATATTTTCAACTTCTGTGAAGGCCCGGGAAACGAAGCAATAGGAAGGAAGTGGTAGATTCCATGTCAATCTAACCATCAGGAGCCATCTATGATCCTTCTAAATTCGCAAAGTGTATTTAAAGCTTGAGTTATTGAACTTATTTTCAGGGGCTTTGGATATGGAAGAGTATACCTTTCATAGACTTCCCATTCTTAATAATTAGATATGCCTGCTTCTTACTCATGGTATAGTTTTGGAAAGAACTTGAAGTTCTAAAAGTTGACGAGAACCTTTATAGATAACTGAAGCAAGTTCCCCCAGAATATGCATTGCTATATCTTGCTAAATTTGGAAATATAATTTATGGTGATTGTATAATTCTAGAAAACTAACTGCTGTGAGTTTCGTTTTTTTCTTTATATTACATGACATGTGCATACGTGGAAAATCTTGTTTGAGATACCTCTATAGAGTTCTTTTTCTCCTGGAAATATGTGTGTTTTATGACTGAGTTGTGCTTAGACATAGTATATGAGGATCTGTTCAATTGTTGTTACCGTGTTGTGTGTATATACACCTCGTCTTATCTTTCTGCTTCAGGACAAGCATATGCAGCGCTGTTGTTGACTTTACCAAATTCATGTTTTTTTATTTGCAGCTAGTGGACCAGGACGATGCAAGGTCAACAATGGAGGCTGTTGGCATGAAACACGAAATGGCCAAACCTTCTCAGCTTGCCTGGTTGGTGTACCTAAATTTATAATTTCTATATCTAAACTTTGACTTATTTTCGTCGATGAACACGTCCATTTAATATTCTGTACACAGGATCATGTAGATGGGAAATGTACTTGTCCTCCTGGATTTAAGGGCGATGGTCTTAAAAGTTGTGAAGATAAGAAGCTTGCACAATCTGCTGATCTTTAAATGATTTACAAGTCGTTCATATTGTTATGAATGTTATTAACCAAGGCTTCTAGCCTAATGGTTATTACCCAAGTCTCCATATAAGAGGTCTTGGGTTCGATTCACAGAGGGGTCTTATAAAACATTCTCCCTCTGAAAAAAAAAAAAAATATTGTTATGAATGTTAGTAGTTCCTGCGATTTTCTGCTCTCTCTATTTGGCACTTCACAACTGTGATATTTAGATTAAAAACCCCAACTGGGAACCTTTATATTAGTCAATCTAGAAGAAATCAAAATTGTGTTCATTTTCTTGAAATGTCTTATAATGAATGAGGAATAACCAAACCAAACTATGTCTTATCCCACTAAATGGGAACATATTATATACCAAGAATAATGTAAAATATTGACTTATTTATTATGATTAAATCTCTTGCTTTAGGTCCACATATATAAAGAGTGAATAAGAAAAAGAAATGGTTACAAAATGTTCAGCATAATATATAATGTTTCATTCAAATTAAGATTGGAACACTTACATTATCACCAATTAAAGAAGATACAAAAATGTTACTCGGATAAGGTAACCAATTGTGATATGTGTGATCTTTGATCATTATTTTTTATTATTTCATTGTATTGAGTAAATTTTCAGCGTCTGAATTATATCACCAAGCATCTAATATATTGTGTATGTTGCCCATTTTATTTCACCATGCCGAAGACCAATTGATGTTGCTACCTTAAAAGTTGTGAAGATATTGATGAATGCAAAGAGAGGAAAGCCTGTCAGTGTCCTGAATGCAGCTGCAAGAATACTTGGGGAAGTTATGAGTGCACTTGTAGTGGGGACCTCTTGTACATGAGCAATACGTAACTGAACGAAGTACAATGAT
>JADFUC010002144.1:0-52274 GCA_019722365.1 Lithospermum erythrorhizon | reverse complement strand
GATTAGGTAATTGAACGGGCGGTATCTGTAATTTGCGGCTAGCTCGTAAATTGGCGCTGAGGCAAGATTGAGGAACCCGACCGGTAAGGATAATGCAGACAAGGATGACCGCTGATTGTGTTGATGTTCGCTAGCTAACTAGCGCTTACATGTTGGGACAACAGGTATGTCCGAAAGTGAGAACCCCATAATGAGTACTTTTTTTTCTCTATTTGTCATGTGGCCGTGTTAATTATGGATGTTTAGGCGCGAGCTACGCGCTGCTTTGTTTTTAATTTCGCATCTCGTTGCCATTTGGTTTTTCAATGATGATTACTGTAGTATTGCCGTTTTAAACAATCCATCTTGCTTGTGTTTCCAGGTTGACAATGGGTATTTACGCCGTGTTTTCTACTTGCGCATATTTACGCACTTATTTCATGCTATATACACCTAACGTGACGGTGGTTCTCAAAATATTTGTCACGAAAAATTACCCAAAGGGGGAGTTTCATACAGCATTATACCAAGTGTTTCGTCACGACCAACACTCCTTAAAAATGGTGGCAACTATTCAAGAGTCGACGTGTGATCTTTCTAATAAGATTTTGTTACTATATCAAGAGGGATCACGGAGAATCCTAGAAGATGACATTCATCGAGCTTATATGTATTACTTGTCAATCAAGGAACAGCATACACGCCGCCTAAAATCAAACGGGAAAGTCAATCAAGCATTTATTATCTACAAGATGGAAGTTTTCGCTTATAGAAATATTTGCTATAAACGTTGCAGCTTCTTACACTATATTATGGCTTCATTTGCGTATCAAGAGCGGGCAGAAAACAAGAGCGTATTCTCGTGATATCAGACAAGATGTAGCCTTTTGGCATGGTGATTAGCCACAGAGGATGAATGCATTTGGAAATACATTATAACCCATTAGTATCAGACAACTATCTCGCGACACCGTTACAACAATTTTATTCTAGTGAAAGATAGTAGTTTTCATACATACTTCAGTGGATAGAGTGCAGTACAAGGATATGTTATAGTCGCAGCCCGAGCCTATACATTCGGGGATTGAGTAGAATAGACGAAGAGAATTCGTGGCATCTCGGCAGCACTATTTGTAATTCTTGATCATATCGGGAATCCTTCACTGTCAACCGCTCTCAAGACGTAGCTACTTTTTATAATCGAACTAGGTTACCAAACCTGTATTTTTACTTTTGAGTATTTTACTTTTCACAAGATTGGTCTTAGAAAGTTATCGATGTTGTCCGTCACCTGTTATACGGGTGACACATACCTTCATCCCGCTTCGTTGCCTCATCGACACACAAACAAGATTCACTGTGAATCATCAATAAATATAATGAAGTAGTTATAACCTCCTTTTGCGTATGTGTTCTATTGGCCCACATACATCAACAGTACGATCCTTAATAATCACTTGCCCTTTCATTGAATCCACAAGGCGCTTTTTCATTTTTCCCAAGTGCAAAGATTCACACTTCATCGTACGATTCATAATCGAAACCTTTCAAGATTCCACGGGAGTGGAGTTTCTTGATTCGCTTCTCGCTAATATGACCCAATCCGCAATGCCATAGGTATTGCCGGGGTTTAAGCCACAGTTTATTCCGCTTTTAAGTTTATGTTATAATGCACTCACTAATCATGTCTAAAAACGCATGTAATTATTTCAAGTGGAGGCGGTACCAAATACCACCCCATTCCTCGATGATTCTAAACTCATCGATCTATTGGAAATGAAAATCCATCATTATTCAAAATAATAATATTCCCGCAAATTGCAGTACATAGTAAACTACCATAAGTTCAAAACAAGACCCGAGGGCAAATTTAAATCACGGATCCTACCTAAAGTGGGCTTCCAACCTTCTCAAGGCTGCCTCACACGTAGATCCATTTCACCTCTTTCGAGTCTTCTTCTTGACTTCGAGTTCCTCAAGATATTATGACAAATATGAGAACTACAAACTGTTGTCTAACACCTACTTAAGTAGAATTAAGTTGTAAAAACTTCACAACATACATACCAGAAGCCGGGAGCGGTCGGTGACCATTCTTCCTATCATCTGTGGAACTTCCCGGAGGCTCACTTCCGAAGGACTCCAGTTCTCGGAATAATGACATTTTCATCCTCCTAGTGTTCCCATGTCCACCACTACTGGGTAAACCCTTCTTCTTTCTTGAATTTCTTCTGTGGACCACCAAAAACGTAAGGAGTAGAAGTTTTGGCCTACCAGATTCTGCCCAAGACTGTGATCATCTCATGCACTAAGCTAGAGATAACTCAAACTTGCGCATATCAAGTTCATGACAAACCCGAGAATTTGTCCGAATGACTTTAGGGACGAGATCCACAACCACTTTCAGACACGCCTGTATGCTGAAGTCGATCGACCAAGCCAATCATTTTAACGACATGAGGCTCATTTATCTGTCATATCTCTCGCTTTCTAGCTTCCTTCGACTAATTCCCTCAAGTTGCCGGTATATGTCATACGCCGCCACCTTTCATATCAATCCGAAATGGGGTTCCATATCGCAAAGACGACACATCGGGACATCCACAAAGACGAGTTGTACTTTCATGGATCCCTTTTCCGACGCCGGAGGCAATTATCATTAGGTTTGGAGGAACCTTATTGTTCAAGATGTATTCAGCTTCGCTTGAGAATGATTCTCGCTGCCGAGACCACTACCAAAATTCGAAAGTTACGCAGTAATCTTAAAAACGCTGGTCATATCTATACACCTCCATTCCATTCCATAATAATATATATAGAAAAAATTAAAATAAATAAATGCACTTAATGTCATATATATTAAATGAAATGAAATAATGTGTTCATAATTGACTAATTAATTACCCATTATTTTACAATTAATTATCAATTAATATAAATTTTAAATTTAAATATATTCACATGATTAATGATAATTATTACAATAATTACCACCTTCTTTAAATCATGGAATAATTACTTACAAAGCACTAACTCCAAACTAAATTTTAAAAGCTTACTACGAAAAATATTTTCAAAAAATTATCAATTAATTTAAAATAATATGAAAAGAGAAATATAAACTAAATTTAACGCCATTCAAGATATATATTCAATCATCTTAATGACAAAATTTATGATTTAACATTTAAAACCGAAATTAATAATTACTAATAATTTTAAAATAAAACTAATTACACAAAATACATTTAGGGTTTTTCAAAACGGGACGATTTAACTGAAGCCAATACGACCGCCACGACCGGCCTCCGCCACCCACTCTGCCGACACGCCGCCTGGGTGCCGTAGTACGGCCGCGAAGTTTACGCCTGCTGGCCGGAACGTGTTATTTCCGCACCGTTACGCGCCTCGCATTTAGGCCCGCAAGCTCGCGATTCATTTTGCACTATTTCAAGTTTCCATATTAATCGCGACTTTTGTAAAAAACAATTCGAAAATAAAAATTCAAAATATTCTCTGGATTCATCAACACCAACAATATCATTATTGAACATGTCCAATTGGAATTTCATCAAAAACACTTCTAGTTTTTCGATTAAACCCAAAACAATCCATAAATTCAATGAATTTTTTTGAGTACTTAAAAAATTCAAAAAATTCTGGAAAAATCTCGATGAACCTAAAGGGTCGTGTGGAACACATATTTAATTTCGTAATTTTCTAAAATTTCTAACCCTCTCTATAAAATCGAAAATGATTCTACCTCAAAATTAAAACGCAAATTAACTGTGTTTAATCCCTTTCATTTCACGAATAATTAAACAAATACCAAGTCATCAAAATCAATACAATGAAATGATGATTTCACTGTGCGATATACATATAAAATGGGTTGATTTTTTTTCATATTATGACTATCAATTGAATATAAATCATGAATCAATCTAATTAATTAACAACTACGTCAACAAACAAATCGAATTAGATAAAATACATCAAAGTTGAGTAGGCTCTGATACCACTATTAGAATCTAGTATGAACTTATTCATGATAAACACTAATTCATACATCCTGGATCCTCAAATAATGTATATTAATCTAAATACATAATATCAGTAACATGAATAACGAGCCATTTATATCAAGAAATGGAAAGACGAAACGAACCAAAACCCACAAAAATGCCCTTCTTCACGTGAAAAGTTCCCTTGAAAAACCTCTCCAAAGCTTGTCCAACACCGAAATGATGTCATTCCAGATTGTACACACCAAAGAGGAAAAAACGAACCAGACTCAAGTTGCTGTAGTCAGAACAAAATTTGGAAGAGAAAATCTCTTCCACCTCAAGTAGGGGGCGGTTGAGAAAGTAGGAGGGTGTTAGTTTTTTTCATGAAACGAAAAACCTTGTCTCTCTTTCTTTTTAAATACCAAAAGCCTAATCTCAACCGTTACAACTCGTTAAGAAATCGCTTAACTCAACTTAATTGACTGCTATGGCTTCTAATCAAATAACGAGTCACTACTGAAATAATTCCATTTTAGTTAACTTAACAAGTCAATTAAAATACTAACGAGTCACTATCTAATAACTTATCAAGTCATTCATCAATTTCAATTACTTCTTAATCGATTAAACTTACAAGTTTAACCAATCGACGCTCACCAATATGTATTTGAAAATATATAAATATCGGAGAGATATATCTCTAATATACAAGTCTCGCTTTAATTTCATGCATGAAATATAATTCGAATATCATTGTATATGCGACCTTCTAGGCTCGATAATAGTAAGTCAGATAATAATAATAATCGACTCAATAACTATTATTAGAAACCAGTAGCATCTAGCAACGCTCTTCATAACCCCTTAAATTATCATGATAACCCACACTAGTAATATAAAATACTAAGGTGAACACTACAAGTTCCAGAATCTCTATTTAACCAACTGTAATTGATACACAATTGTCGCAACGGGCATAACAAAAAGGAATCAATTTTCATCGATTTCAACATGTGGCCTTAACAAATTGCTTCCTAAGCAACTTGTCGGGACGGAGAACACAACTTCTGTCGGATTTTGGGGATCGCCGCCTTCCTTGGTGTGCCTGACGCCTACTGGCCCAAAGTCACAGCGCTCTCCCTTTGAATCCTCAACTTTGGAGATGTTTCGGCAAGCAGCGCCCCTCGCCGATCTTCTTTCTTCGTAACTTTCTCTCAGCCTTTTCTGCCTTGGATTTCTTCTTTTTCCCCTATCTATTTTCTAAAATATGTGGGTTTATATAGGCTTCGCTGCCTTTTCTCGATCAAGCTCATTTTCAAGTCGATTGCGATTTCACCGCTGATTTCGAGGCATAACTGACCGTCGGATATTTTACACCACACTTGTTCTCCAATAAATGGAGTTGGGAGCCTACTTTGTAGGTTTTTAAAGTCAAAATTAATTTATTTATTGACCTCGACATTTCCCTCGGTTTCTTATTAATTCAAGCCTCAGATCTTTTGAAAAGTTTTCTGCGCTTAAATTGCGCTTACTTAATATAAAACCCTAATTTTAACCTAAAATTACTATCGTGCATTCTCAATCACGAACCCTCGTTATTTTCTCCGTGTCAATTTACCCTGAAGCTCCGGCGTAATCCTTAGTCAACACCGTGTAATCGTGGTGATCGATTGAAAAATTAAATTAAATTAATAAATCCATGTAAATGAATTTTATTAATTAAAATTAATTAAATTTCCACTATACAAGAATTTAAAGTCAAACTGCCTCAATTAAACTTGGACGGAGGAAGTATATATACTAAGTCTTTTTACTTGGATTATAAAAGATTTTAATGTGAATTTTTCTCAACAATGTGAAAAAATATAAATGAATCCATTATGATTAAATTATTACATGTAATGCACATGAACACTTACAGAATGGTTCGTGGCTCGTCAGATCGAGTATTCGAATTTTTTGGCTATCGGGATCGAGTTTTCTTCAATCCCAAGTTTAGGTTCAATTTTTTTTTACGTGGATCGGTCTCGATTCAATCAAAAGATTTTTACATAACATAGGTAACATAAACTACTTTGATTTTATTAAGAACGTGGAAAGAACGCATTCATTTGCCTAAATCATAAAGTTGAATAACAACATGAATAAATTCATTAGAAAAGAGAAAGAAAAGTCATTTGGTGTATGCAAATTGAGTCTACCACTGATATTATAGTGATTAATGTAACCATCCACCTGTGTCGGTCGTCCCCGAGGTTAAGATCATCAACAATCAGACACTGTAGTCACCAAATACTGACATAACAACATAAAAAGAATTCATTCATTTAGTCAATACTTTAATTCATCGCTGTGATCTAACAACACATCCCAAGATAACATAACAACAATACAAACATAGATCACCCTGAAATATACAACCAACAATACCCAACTTAGTATCCACAATACATCATAATAATAGTATGGTCACGCACGACCCCATAATATACAACATAGGAGTTCTAACAACATAACATTTAGGAAAAAGATATTAGAAAGACCGCCGAGGACTTCCTTCTACGCCACCAATTCACCCACGATCTAATCCGTAGCCCGTCAACGAGTTCTCAAAGAACCTCGACGATCAACCTTGTGAAACCCGGCATAAACGCCCGCCCTAAAGAGAATAAAGGGAGTAAGCCATGTTTGTGCGAATGAATACTAATAAATTCAGATTCAACCATATATAATCATAATTATATAATAAAGATATGTATACAATTAAACGTACTATTCATAGTCATCAACATCGCACGATCAAATATTCATTCAAATGAGCAACACAAACAATAAAGGTTAGTCCAGCAAAATGTACAACATCAAAACCTCCATCCACACATCCACTTCCCAATCACACATCCACCAATATACACACATCACCCCACACACATATATATACATCACAATCCTCCCGACCGAGGCTATTTCCTCTGAATTAACATGCATATCACACCTAACCTCCCCGAATCTCCTCGAGCCGACTCACACAATATGCATATCACCCCAATTCTCCTGGCCGAGGTTAATCACACAATGTATATATACACCTATCATTCCACCCAAAATCAACTCCGCAAAAAGATACACACACCAACCACATACAACAATACACAACCACACACAACACAATCGCTATTGACAACAGCACGCTACATAATCACAACAACTACCGCCAATCTCATAACACTTCAATCTCAATAACAACAATCTCATAACATTCATCTCAATAACTCAATATTCATTCCAATATAACCACATAACAAACACATACAAATATATAATCATAATATATATGAAAGGTTCTTAGAAGTAGATTTTTACTCACCCCTTCGATCCAAAGCAACTAGAATACCCCAAGTTGGTCCACGCGCTAGATCCTGCTCAACTCCTATCCAAAGCAATATATACATTATTTACTTCCCGACATCAATATCCTTACATTTATTAAATCCCAATTAAAGATTAAATGTAAACCGACAACCCCGGTATAAGAATCCTAGTCCAACAAAACTACCCGATTATTACACAACATCTCATAATTCAGAATGAATACCATTATAAATCATTAAAACACCAAACTAGTAAAAACTTCTAAAATTCCAACTTTTATCAACATTCCACCGCTAACTTAATAACTCAAAGTGAACGACTACTACGCGTGTCTTAACGACTAACGGTACCCACAAAACTTCAACCATTTCAATTGCTGACCGTCATCCCTACCTCAACCATAACACTTTAATCAAATTCTAATCAATCCAACAATCAATTCCCCAACTAAGTAATCCATTATAATCAACCTTTAATTCAAAACCCCAATTACTACTCAACTTGGAATAACCTAACTCAACAATATCCTCTATCAATCAACATCAAAACATCCAACTTACATTCCAAAACAACTATATTAAAGTCTCATAACATCATAATACAATTTAAAGAAACTTAGAAAAAGTCAACCTAAAAGTCAACTAACCCAATCAATACCTTTCAACCCCTAAAATCAATTATAATCACTACTAATCACATATTTCAAGCTTAGAGGATACTTCTATACCATTTCAAACTTTAAACTCACTTCGAAAATCAACAAAAAGTCAAACTTATAAAATCTAAAATATCACCAAAGTTTCCAACTTTCTTACCTTAACGAAAGTGTAAGATGACGAGAGGAAGATGAAAACCAACTTTTAAACGCTCTCGGTACCACAACGTAAGTTGGAAGAAATTGAAAACAAATTCAAGTGGAAGCCGGGAAGAGAAAGTAGTCACCTGAGTAGTGCCAAGGAGACGGGATTGCTTTGGGCAGATGATATGAATGATAAGGATTTAGAAGATAGCTGTAGGGAATATAATAGATGGTTTAAGGCCCCTGCTTGGTGTTTATGTTATATCTCCACTTTTCTCAGATAGTCTATTATGAACCGATTCTAAATGTAAAATTTTCCATGACATGTAACACGCTTTCATAATACTAGTCTCGCATTTCCATTTTATTCAAATTATTTTGTAATACCTATCTCCAGTCCCACCACCAACCGATATATATATAATTATTTAATCGCTTAGGCGTAACGGGTTATTTCAATCTACCCACCTAATAAAAATTTCGTCCTCGAAATTTACTCAACACCTACTCGCCCCGTCCCCAATTCACTTATCCAATATTTTAACATCTCATCATCAGCTCTTATTCTCGTATCACATGAGTTATCACATTACTCAATCATAACTTTCTCATCCTCATAATAATTCACATGTTAACACATATTATAGCACAAAGTTTAAGAACTAACCTTCTATTCCGAAGCATGAGCATCGATTTCCGACATCTTCTCTCGCTCCCACTGCAGCCTTCCTCTCCACGTTGGTTTCGCCACAACACCTTTGGCTTCAAAGCCACAACTTTATTTCTCGCAACACTTTTCCTTTCTCGATCAAGAATTTTCACCGCCTTTCTTTCTTTCATACGTAAGGTCCTTCCAAGCTCAATTGCCTGACTCTAGATACGGAATTATCCGAATATACTTTCAAACACGACATTACTAAACACATTATGAATTTCTCCACTCGAGGCAATGCTAAACGATAAAAGCCACTGACCAACTCTATCCAAAAATCTCATATAGACGACATATCGTGACTCAACTTCCTCTTCCCGACCGCACACCTTTCCACGGATATTGTCAAGAAGACTTTGTCAATTTCAAAACGTTAAATCTACTCTACGACGATTGCATACATCTTTGGTCTATTCATAGCCACTTTCATGTCGTTGTATCAACTTTATACTTTCTACCGACCTTTCCACCAACTCCGCGAACCATATATTTTTCATCTCCTACTTCATTCCAACAAACTAGTCCTACATTTCCCGCATAACGCCTCAAACGGTGCCATCTCATTATCGTACGAAGCTATTATTATATGCAAACTCCATCTTAGGCAACTCATCATCCCAATTTCCACAAAAGTTCAACACACACGCTCGCAACATATCCTCCAATGTTTGAATTGTTCTCTCTCGACGCTCATCCGATCAAAGGATGAAACGATGTACTTGAATTAACCTTCACCCTATCGCTTCTTCAAATCCTTTCCAAAAATCGAGGAATCTAAGATCTCGATCCGATACAACGGATACCGCACTCCATGCAATCGCGACAATATGATCAACATACAACCTTGCCAACCGCCGTGACCGTGAGCGATTTAATTGCAAGCAATGAGCCGATTTTGCGCCTATCCATTATCACCCAAATACTAATTCTTTTCAATGTCCTTGGGAGTCCAAACAAAATCCATTGCGCATGCCCCAAGTCCACTGAATAGGAAGCGGGCCGCAATAGCCTCACTGACGCCGGTGTTCTATCTTCACTTGTCGACAAGTCGACATTTTGATACAAACTCAAAGAATTTCCTCTTCAAGGGGCCACCAATACACTACTCTTAAGTCTCTATACATCTGTACTCACCAGATTCATATTATACGGGCACATGAAAGCCTGGCCCAAGATCTCTTTTTGTCCCCGAGTGCAAGGCACCTAATAATCTACCATGCATTATATACCTATCCTCTCACCAAAAAATCCGATTCGCTCTCGCCACTTCTTTCAATTATCTTGCAGCCTTCTTCATCTGTCGCCAATTTCGAGTATTCCATCACAGTTAACCGGTCGAACTCTTATTCAAGGCTAACAAAACCGCCATCAACTCTACCCAAAATTAACAATTCAAGTTGCTTCATTTCATTCAATGGCTCCTTAACCTTTCCCTTACGACTCAATGCATCAGCCACCACATTCGCCTTTTCAGGATGATACTCAATGGAAAAATCATAATCGCTAATAAACTCCATCCACCTTGGCCTCGTATTCGCATCTCAAGGCCGGGAGGTATTTCAAACTCTTGTGATCAGTAAAAATTTGGCAAGTCACACCATACAAATAATGCCTCCAAATCTTAAGTTAATACAATTGCAGCCTAGTTTCAAATCGTAAGGCCGTAATTTTTCTCATGATTTCAACCTGTCACGACGCATAAGCTTTCACTACCTACCATGCTTCATTAGTACGCATCCGAACCCCTCGATAAACATCACTATACACTATTATAGCTTTCATCCCGTCTCTAACGAAGAGTCAACAATCGAAATGTAGTTTGTTTTCTTTCAACTCATCAAATGACCACAATCTCACTCAAACAAGCTCGAACTCCCTTCCTGGGCCAACTTGGTCAGCGGCACAAGAATAATTGATTGTATAAATCTCCATAATATCCCGCTAGGCCTAGAAAACTTCTTATTTCAAGAACACTTACGTGGTCGCTCCTAATTCATCACAGTATTCAACTTTCGAGGATCAACACTTATACCTCTCCCGAAATCACGACCCGTAAACCGCACCTTCTCAACCAACATTCACACCTTCGGAAAATTTAGCATACAATTCATTTCTCCTAAAGTCTCCAAAGACAATTCTCATGTTCTTCATGCTCTCCTCACTATCTTAATATATCAAAATGCTGTCAATGAACACCACCACAAATTTATCCAAAGAAGAAATGAACACCCGATTCATAAGGTCCATAAAAGCTATGTGTGCATTCGTCAACCTAAAACGGCATCACCAAAAACTCGTAGTGCCCATATTCATGAAATGCTTTACTGAGTATATCATCTTCCTTAATCCTCAATCGACGGTAACTCAATTCCTCAAGTCAATCTTAGAAAATAACCGGCATCCTCAATCGATCAAACGCATCATCAATCCTGTGCAACGGATATCGACATTCTTAATGGTTACTTTATTCAACAAGCCGCCATAATTCCATACACAACTCGCCGTAGATCCATCCTTCTTCGACAAATAACACAGAGCCATCTCAAGCAAGTAACTACTTCGGGTCAAATGAATCCCTTTATCAAAAAATTCTTCCAATCAAGGCCTTTCAACTCTCTTTCTTTCAACTCAGAGCCATCCTATATGTAAAACATGTAAATCGGTAGTACTGTGAAGTACTCCTATGGAGAAATCCGCCTCGCATTTAAGTGAAGTCCTCGGCAAATTTTCTGAAACACATCAACATATCACTATTTCACAACATGCACCTCTCTTAGCCTTCCATCTCCTCCTTACTTCAGATTGCCCAGCACGGTCCGCCTATTGTTGAATCAATCGCTCCCCCGCCCACTAAGGAAATATCGAGCCTGGTCTCGGGTTCAATGCCCTCTTTTAAAGCGGGCCCGCAGCTTCCAATTTCTACAATCGCTTTGAAATTGACGGACTACCATTTAAACCTTCGGGCCCAACTTCAAGGACGGTAGGATTCTATCAACAAAAATTAAATATGTCAGTGGTTTCAACCAGCTTATCTCTACAAGGAAGTGTACGCCAACAACTATTATGGAACGTTAGACTTTTTATTAACCTGTTGTATTATTATCGTTTCAAGAGTTAAATGATTTAATGCCTATCAAAATATTATTATAATTTATATATATTATAAAATAAAAATTTTGTATTAAATAACATATTGTTAAAATAACAATATTCATTATTATATACAAAGTACTGGGACACAAACTCACACTATATTATGAAATTTATTTAACGGTAAAGTTTTTTCAAGATATTTAAAGTACAAATACATTAATATAATAATCTTTAAATAGTAAGTTGTTAAAGTAATTAAACATTATATCAAGAAATAATTGAAAGAATCGTGCTTACTTATCGATGAGTAATATGTCGATAAACTAGTACAATGCTTAATTTTATTTAAATCATAAAGTTATTCAAGATAAACAATACCCGTATACTTCGACAAAAGTAATGGATATATATTAACATATTATTCATAAATTATAAAGGTTGTTTAGCGTTATATAATATATTATTCTAAGTTATAAATTGTTGCTAACATTGAATTTGTTCCAACCGCTTCTAAACCTCGAAGTTTAGCGTTATATAATATTTCTCTTTGAGCACATATTATTTACACAAATAACTTTTACCGTTTAAAGAATGATATATTAATGCATGTTATGCTTGTATCCATATTATATTCAATACTAAATAACTTGTATGAGTTAAATAGAATAATTTATAATTTCTTGAAATAATTTGTAATTACAACTAGACTTTATTATTTATAGAATAATATATTAATTCATCTTGTACTTAACAATAATATATTCAATACTATATTCCAACGACTAGTTTTGAACAAGCCGAATCTCAATAATCTGCCAGTTTTTGTAACAAAGCATGTAACGCTGGGATCACACGGCACCATTACATTCCAATGGCTACTTTTTCTAATCCGTCAGAATTTACCCATCCATCACTTTATAAATAAACGCGGGTATCGCAAGCGATCTAATGTTACTGCTAGTCCCAATGGCTGGGGACAACAACTATTTTTTAGATTAAATCGTGGCACATTAGATCAAACAGTACCACGTTAGTTCCTGCTGTTAAAAGTCAAGCATTTATCACAAGAAATTCTATAAAAGGGGGCAACCACTTCCTTCGTTTCTCACAATTCACAATCATCTATAATCAATCTCAAAGCAATACAAGACATTGGGATCATTCTCTACAATTACAACAGTCACGCCAATAAGGATTACTTGTTTTTAAATAATGATGATGTTATGTTTTTAAATAATGCATTTTGTACTCTCTAACAACGCATTATGTCGATGTTTAGTATTCGAACAATTTAGATTTTATATTTGCGCAACGTATTTGAACCTAAATAACCCAAGGTTCGTATAAATATTATTTTAATAGTATTCTAGTTGCTCAAAGCGGAGCGTCAAGGGTAATGAATTAAAGATTTTGAGGTCGAGTAGTCGAATACAATAAATCGGTTGGTCGATAGTAAACTTCCAATTTTAGTCATTTTTTTAATTGAAACGATTTATTAGTCATTCATTAATAAAATGCAAAATTATTAATTTGAAATGAGGAGTACAATTTAGTCATTTTTTTAATTGAAATGATGATTACTATCTACACAATAAAATATAAATTACTTAAAATACAATTGTATAGGGGATACCTTTCAGTCTTTCACATCAATGGACCATAAGTACTTACTAAAAGAAGATAATGAAATTAAAATATGAGAGAATCACATCTCGATATCTACGAAAAAAATTACAATACATATTAAACACAATGCTTAGGCTTGTTGATCCACAGATCTTCAGACTGTACCTTTCGAAAATAACAAATTACCTCCTTCATACTAATATCTTTATTGTTTTGCAATATCGGTTAAAACTGGAGCTTAATTTTGTGTCAAAGGATCATGCCATGTTTGAAGAGTCAAGACTTCGCTTTGACAGCTTCCATGAAGAAATCTCTTATATTAAACTTCAAGTTTTATGTTACGACAAGAATGCAAGTTTTAATATGAATTGAATATTTAAAACGCTTTGAAAACAATGTAGATTGAACTGATAACTTAAATTAAGTCAATTAGACCCAATACACCGTGTAGCATAACGGTAAATCTTAATAATTTAATTAAAGGTCAAAATTAGGTTTAAAACATATTTTTCATCGCGAAGAATCTGCACGTGACTAAGGTCGGGACCAAGGGTAGTCCCGAACTTGTCCCGAAGTCCCACCGACTCTCTTGAGACAAGAGGTCGACACGGCGACACTGCACTTCTTCCGACCTAGGTCCCGAACTATGGGTTTTCTATCTCATTTTTCGAAGTCTATAAAAGCCGCCTCATAGCCACCTTTTTTGACTCAACTTTTGCACGATTTCTGAGGCTAAAATTTCATACTTTTCAAAAGAAAAAAGGCATTCTTAATCTCTTATAAAACTTGATAGCTTAGAGATTTCATAGCTTGTTTGTTCACATTCATTTACTAGTATATTAGTCAGTCAAACTCGGTAACACTCCTGCCCTAGACCTGTGAGATTAAGAGATCGAAATTCTAAAAGCGTGAGCTTTGGGTTTCTGTGCATGTGGTCGCTAAGGAGATTCACCATACTGGAGTTGCTCAAGGTGGTACGAACTCGGAGTTTTTCTCCATATTCATAGCGATTGTTAATTTAAATCCGGTGTCGAAAGCCCAACGGTCGAGCACTTGTGGAAACTGTCATAAAATCGCCGAAATATTTCTTTCCCTTGCTATTTCATTTATTTATCAATCTTCACTATTTTGTTTTTTTTTCGCTTTACGCAATTTACATTATAATTAGTTTGTCATTTTTACTAATCTCATTTGTACGGGATAATTTAATTAATCTAAAATTAGATTTCTATAATTTGTAATTCAATCTTAAAACCAAAAATCAATAAGATAGTATAATCCTTATTCACCCTCTATGATAGTATTCCGCTCAACACCATATCGAGTCAGGTTTTATAATTTGTGCTGAATATCACGTAGTGTCAGGAAGCATGGGAAATATGGGTATTTGCCAGGTGGCGTGAGTTCAGTTCTAGGCCTCCCTTTGCTTGATTGTACTAACTACTTAATATCGGAGAAATCATATGAAATTTCATGCAAAGCATCGATTATGTTCTTTGGAGATCATCATCGACGGGGACCACTAATTTCGATGAGCACAATAAGTTAAATGAGCACAACCTACCAAAAAGTATTGGGGACACGCAGCTGATCGTATGCCACGTGGCTTAACCGGATATTTCTCGAGACCTTTATTGAATAAAACTCTTCAGATGAAGCTTTCAGTGCTGCAAGACACCGACTATTAGTTATTCCATAGTTTTTGGTTGCAAGCCGCTTTGTTTTAAATACTAAAGATCAACTTGAAAAATTCAATGCTAAGTCAAATTAGTCATTTTGGATTATTCATCACATAGTGAGCATATCTTATATATACAAAAGTGACCAATGGCCTAAGAGTCTATTCATGTTTCTTTTCGATGAATCTAACTTTTTCAATGTCGCTCACAAGACGATTACTTAGCTAAGAGTATCGAGAATGGAAAACATACCAACCATTCTCGAGGAACCCCTAAAGGCAGAGCTCCAGTTAAGCACCTATCGAGGAGAGCCTCAAGTAAAGGAGGAAAGATAAACCCCAGATGAACGACTACTTACATGGTATAATACATGACGCATCTTACCCAGTTCCTACGAAACGGTAAAGAGTCATCCTCCAAACCTTTATCAAAGCATCCATCTATACGACTACCGTAATTCCGCTAATAATGTTTCGCTCACATAAGGCTATGTCTCAATTGCACTTTAAATATTACAAAGTTCTCTAGATGATCCGAAACGTGTACATCCAAAGTAAAAGAATTTGAACAATTCAGTACGTAAGTTCAAAGATTTAGTCAAAACTCACGATAGATTCATAATTGGAACAAAATGGGTTTTCAAATAAACTTGATGAAATCATTGCTTGAAAGTAAATAAAAGGTATCATTGCTCAAGGGTATAAATCAACCAACGGGTATATTTTGATGAACATTCAAGCCTCATGTTGGGGATTGAACTACGTATAATATTAGCCTTTGCTAGTTATATGAATTTCAAGCTACATCAGATGGATGTTAAAAGTGCGTTTTTAAATGGTTTTCTAGAAGAAGAAGTTTTTGTAAGACAACCCCCGGATTTTGAAGATGTAAAATATCCTAATCACGCTTAAACCGATAAACCCTTATCATTAAAAATGTCATCTCCTGTACTTTGGTAATAAGCATCAGCAAATATTAATCATTAACGGTTTCACAGTGGGAAAGCTCCCCGATTTCATATTCCTCAAAAACTCAAGGGCAACATCTCAATGTAGTCCAAATCTATTTAGATGATATTATATTCGATTCTACTCAACGATCCGTCAGGTGTAGCTAAAAATGATTTTAATTCTACGAGTTCGGTATTTGTGCATGAATGGAGAGCTTAGCTTTTTCTTAGACTCCAAAGCAAACGGATGATGCATCCCAAAGTAAGTTTACCAAGGAGTCATCAAAGTTTGACATTTATGGACGAAAGCGATAAGACAACTTGGGCAACCACATTTAATACTGAGAAGGATTTAACAAGGTAAGCCACAACGAGACAACGACCAGGTACGATTTGTGAGTCTTCTTTTTATCTTTATCGCTTCAAGGCCCGATATTATGTTTGATGTATGTTTATGTGTCATTTTCAATCTTGTTTTAAGGAATTCACCGGTGTCAAGTAAACGATTTTGTTATGTTATGGGAACCAGATTTTGGACTCTGCACTTAAATAAGGGGCTTTCTTTTGATCTCACAGATATTTCCGCATGCTAATTTTGTGGATGCACAGATGGGGAAAGCAGAACCAGCGGTATTTGTCACTTAGCACCTATTTCACCCTGTCTAAGTAGTTAAGCAAAATAGTGTAGCTCTTATCCACTGCCTTAATATGTCATTGCAGGGTAATCAGGTCAGGCAAATTTTGTGGATGAAACAAACCTAGAATAATTGGACCTATGTCAATCATATTCCTAGCTCTTTTCAGGACAACACTACATTATATCGTTAAGAACCCCGTTTCAACACTCACGACCAAACAAGTTGTAGCCCGCCATCATTTTATTTCAGGATCATGTTCAAGAAGGTAATATTAATTCAGAATTGTAGGCACAAATCTAATTTTCAACTAAGCATATTTTTACTAAGCCTTTACCTCGGTGATCAATATCATAAAATCCGCAGCACTCGTATGCTCGAATTTCACAGCTTTAATTTTGATCTATGTGGTTATTTCATTTTATGTTTCATATGTCTTCGTATGCTATGTGTTTCTATGTTTTCGGTTATGTACTGGGTCACTTTAACATTCGTGTGTACAGGTGATACTGAAACGTCAAAGAAGTCAGGTTACCTGACGCGCACTTGGGGCGTATTCAAGTACGATAGTTCAACGCCCATACTATCGTCGGGAGAGCGTAGGGAGGAGCAAGCCGCGACATCGGCTATGGTCGTAGTGCGTCATAAGTTCGGGAAGACGCTGAAAGTAGCCATGTCCGCCGCCGTTTCAATTCAGGCGCTTTAACCAGCCTAGGTTAACGGGAGAAACGCCGATCTCCCCAGCTGCCCCAACATCGGATGGCCAAGCCCTGATTTTGTACCCATTTCACAATCTCTTCTTCCCCTATCAGTACCCCTCCCTCCAAACACCAAAAATCACCATCTCCTCCCCAAAATCGAACCTTTCCACCACAAATCAACATTATCTTATCTCTCAAACACTACAATGGCACCCAACACACAAAGAATCAAAAGAGCCACAATCAAAACCCATTACCCACTTCGACAAGGCCTTGCTCAACCTTCACATCAAAATCTTATTATTCGTCGGTATATAGATGACAGTTAAGGTTCTCGAGTGCCACACTCTTCATGAAACGGAATTAAGTCATCTCACAACTTGGGCAAATTGAATTCTCTGCTGGACTTCATTCTCTACTATTAAAAAGTTTCGTGTTCATGAACTCAATAAGCTGTTCAATAAGCATGTCCAATTTGAATATCGAGATAATCCTTGGCGGGTCCGTAAGAAAAAGTGCATGTATATTACGTTGTACTAGAAAATTTATGTTTGATTTGGATGACTTTGAAAAAGTGCACTGATTTACCATACGGCGGTTTAAGATTTCTATACGCAACACCTACTCCCTTCCGACATTCACGCTGAACTCCATCAATTAACCTACTCAATCATAATCTGTATTACCTAGTTCTGGGCAGGGACGTGGGTTGATGCCGCCGGGCAAAGTTACTTCAATCGAGACGGTAAAGGTTACCCCACCATCCGTAAACTATTCCTACACACCTCAAATAGCCAATCCGAACTTACGGCTCTGGAGTCCGTAGTTCTTTATAAAATGATCCACCACCAGAAAATAAACCTTCCCTACCTGATCATTAACCAAATACAAAATGCCATTACCGCCAACAACATAGACAACTATCCTCATGGGCAAATAGTTACATTTCTATTTATTGCAATGAGAACTCAACGCTTCTAAATACTTCTATCGTGGCGATGTCGTGACCAAAATGCATAAGTGGAGTCTACACTTAGAGATGTGGATTTTCTTCTCAGAAAATGGGTGCCCTGCGGGTACAACAAAGAAGAGCGGCTTTTCTCGTGAATGGGCGCTCTCAAGGTACAACAGTACAGTACACAAGCAAAATGTCAAAGGAGAGTGTGAGGTTTAGGATCCTCACGAGCCTAGCGAGGGCGATGACACAGAAAGCGTGGCCTGCATCAATCCACGACCGCCTGAATGCCTTAGAAGAGGGTCGTGCCATATCAGATCGAGACTTTGGCGGGGCTTCAAGACTCAATGCATGACATCAAAAGTGGTTAGAACAATCCCGTATACTGCATCACGAGATTTCGACTTCATTGGGCAAGCCAGCGAGTCACGTACTTTAGGACTTGGGCCGCGATTCAGAGATTCCATCGACTGCTGGCCTCCGTCCTCTAATTCCTCGATATGCACCGATGTTTATAAGAGCCTCCTTTTTATGATAAATAAAGTGGGGAGAAATTATGTCGTTTTTATTTCTTTATAATTATCTTTATGCTTGTTTTCGCTACTTGGTTTCCTTATTATGTTTTTCAGACTATTATCATTAGGTGTCAATGTGTCAAGTTATATTGTGTATATCTCTTTACATTCGCAATTTCTATGCTGAAGGGAGCTTTTGCTATGTATGGTTTTATTCCCTTTCTATTAAGGTAATTTATAATATCAAAAGCCGGGAGTTTGTTGATCCACCTGACTATACTTTACGCTTCAAGATAACAAATTACCTCCTTCATAATTAATATCTTTGACATTTTTAGTATTGCTGATCAAGTAAATCATGGGGCTTAATTTCAGTCAAAGGATCGGCACGCTACAGAAATATCAAGACTTCGCCTTTTCGACAGCCTTTGCAAAGAAATCTCTATAATTAAACTTGTTATACGTTAGTGGATTAAGAATGCAAGTTTTAATATGAATTGGTTTAAAACGCTTTGAAAACAATATGGGTCAACTTGATTGTGAACTCTAATTGCTTCTTCTGACTAGACCTAATATGACCATGTGGCATAATCTAGGTAATCTCACACTTAATTAAAGGTCAAAAATTAGGTTTAAAAACACATTTTTACGCTCGAAGAATCCCGCGGTCGGACCTGGGCTCCACCATGGTAGTCCCAAATCCTGTCCCAAAGTCCCACTCACTCTCTCGGCATGCAGGTCGGATACGGCCTGACCCGACCCAGGTCCCGAACCCGTGGTTTTATGACGTTGCTTAACTCTATAAAAGCCGCCATACCACCTTTTTTACCCAACTTTGCACGATTGAGGCTAAAATTTCATACTTTTCAAAGCAAAAAGACATTCTTAATCTCTTATAAACTTGATAAATTTTGTTTATTTACAGCTTTCTGTTTGCTCACATTCATTTACTAGTATATTAGTCGCTGAAATCCCTGTAATGACACGCTCTAATCTGGGAGAGACAAGTAGGATCTAAATCCTAAAAGCTGTATTTTCTTAAAGACAGGTCGTTGTATGCATTCACCATATTTTGCTGAAGCTGCCATACAGCATTTAACTCTGAGTTTTTTCTCCATATTCATAATGCAAGGACACACCGAAATCCCGAGTATGGAAATTTAATTTTGGCCGAAAGACTTAGTAAACCGAACTCGTTAAAATCACGAGTCATTTTTTTTTCTCGCTATTTCATTTATTTAATTTATCTTGACTATTTTGTTGTTGCTTTGCCGCAATTTACATTATCATTGTTTGTCATATTATTATTCTCATTGGCAGCTGGGACAATTTAATTAATCCGAAATTAGATTGTTAGTAATTTGTAATTCAATCTTAAAACCAAAAAAATAATAAGATAAAAGATATCCTTATTCACCCCCCTTCTAAGCGATAAGATTCCGCTGCCATGTCATTCCAAGCTCCATATACTTACGATATACATATTCACTGAAGATATTCATGTCAGTTAATAAATTGCATCAATAAAATAATCATCGATTAAAAGAAAGATACCGAATATACATTAATATTGACGGAAAAAGAAAATCCTTGCAGTGATGAGGGGAAATACCATTCACACCACCAAATAGAGTTTTTTTAGTAGGGTATTATTATCAATAGACAATACTAAAATACAAAATTACCGAAATACACCAGAAGTGCTGCTCAAGTTTGTTAACATGCTGGAAGCCATGACCGCGAAGCCACAAGCCAACTCTCACCAACACTATTCTACGGTTCGTCACGCGCTGCTTAACGCGGTTTCAAATACCGACGCTGGGCTTTGCGCTATCACAACAAGAACGGTTGAGGGTCATTAATTTTTACAGAAATACAAGTCATAACTGTTATCATAAAATGTTGAGTGGAAAATTATTGTGCATATAATAGAACTGGATTATTCGGAATTTATTCTTGTCCAGCGGGTGTATCTTTCAATTATCAATGAAAAAAACACACATAGCCAATTGTTACATTCAAGTCCAATTATTGCCACAAAAATACAAATCCTGATTCTTGAATCTCTTGAATGCTCATCTTCATCTTTTGACTATTATCAAAGTAGCTCATTAATCAAAAGATAGTAGATACTCATCTTAAAGACCCTTTATTCTTATGATATGACACACCCCAAAAAGATCATCATTGATACTGACCCTGGTATTGGTAATTCCATTTTCAACTTTTCTTCATACTTTTACTCAATCCCAGGAATCCATTTTCCCTTTTTTTCTTTTTATGTACGATCGATCTTATGTTACACTTTGTCTAACACAGTCGGTTAAGATTGTGACATATTGTTTTACGGAGTAAAGTTAATTTAAATATGAAAAATGAAATACGTGTCATGATGTTAACGGATTATATAAGTGTAACATAGGATCGAGACTCGCTTTGGATGGTTTTTTATTTGATTTGTTTTTACTTGTTTGATATCTAACAGATGATGCCATGGCAATATTCTTGGCATTACAATCACCAGAAATTGAAGTGATTGGACTCACCACTATATATGGCAATGTTTATACCACTCTTGCTACTAGAAATGCTTTGCATTTGGTAAATTCTTCATCCTAATAGACATTCCCTTCATCCCAATTTAATTAGTAGTTTTTTTTTTAAGAAATAGTTACGATATATTTGAATCAATTGTTCATGCATGAACTTTGGGTTTTAATCAATAGATTTAGACCATTAAATACAACACACCATGAGTTAAGTCAAATTTGAATATTAATACATTTTAATTTTGACAAGATTAATTTATGATGAAGAGTGATTTTTGAAGTGATTGGTCAAATCTCGCAGTTAAGTTGAAATGATAGTGAAGAAAATAGATTTTTAGTGCAGTTGACTTTGATAAGTACCCATGTAACTGAAGCAATATGAATATCAACTAATGGATTCTTGATTTTTGTATGTATTTGTATAATTGAGAAGCTCGTTTGTTGGTAAACTGTTACTTCAACTGTATGGGAGATCATATATGTTTTGATCTTTTTGTTGCAGTTGGAGGTGGCAGGGAGGACTGATATTCCTGTAGCTGAAGGATCTCATTTTACAATTACTGTATGTACTACTTTGGTGTTTGATTGTCCATCTTATACATGACTGTTTCCTCTTTTATTCACAAGAAAATTGGTTTCACTTACGAACGTGAAATATTAAAAAATATATATTTATATTGTACTAAATGGAGAGTTTTTTGTGTTATATACAAAAAACTTGAGATGTCAGCATATTAGAAATTTTTGAAGTCAATTATGAGATATTGATTTGTGATATTTGCAATCTATTTGAGGTATTCTTGAAGTTATATGAATGTTAGAGGACCATTAACTTTTTCGCGTTGGAGATGATGATTATTGTATGTTTTAATTAGATCTGGCAGCTATGCTGCCCTTTCTGTTCATCTGATTGCTTTGGTTCCTCCTTGCATCCTTTGAAAATTTAGAACTTATCATAAGAATTTGAGACTCTTTAACAGTATATTTTCTCGGCATTGAATTTTATTGCCTTAGTCCACATCGTTGCAGTTTTTGTGTGTTATATGTAGAACCGAGCGAACATGGCGAGTAAGTCCAAAATGTTTAGGCAATAACATGATACAAAATAATGTCTTGAGGTCATGTACCTTACTGTTAGGATTGCGTTGAAATCAAAACCTCAGCAAGCCATCCATCATTCATCTTGGCGTAAGCATTTAAATAAAAAGGAAAAGATGAAGATCGATTCAAGCAATCTGAAACCTGAACTAGCTGCAAACTTAACCTCAGAAAGTTGACTTATTTGTTTTACTCATTGTTTAAAATGTCATTTTTCCCTCTGTTTGATGTAAAGAAAGGTACAAAACTTCGAGTTGCTGATTTCGTCCATGGTGCGGATGGGCTAGGCAATCAAAACTTCCCCCCAGCAAATGGAAAACCAATTGAACAGTCAGCTACCGATTTTCTTACCCATCAAGCTAGAACGTTCCCTGGAAAGATCACAGTAGTGGCTTTGGGGCCTCTTACAAATATTGCAATGGTTAGTGTCTAATTTATTAATCAACATGAAACCTTAATTTTCTATTTTATCATCCCTAGAGTTATCTTATGAAACAATCTGGGCGATCAGATCCTGAAGTTATCTTATGAAACAGGCTATACAATCAGATCCAAATTTTGTTCAAAATGTTGGACAAATAATTCTTCTTGGTGGGGCTTTTGCTGTTAATGGAAATGTAAATCCTGCTGCCGAGGCAAATGTAAGTATGATTATTGTATCTCTATGCAAGAATGTACTTTGGAGCAAGCTCCATTCAATAATGTTAATTTGATCTCCTTTGTTATGAACCAAGATTTTTGGGGATCCAGATGCAGCAGATATCGTATTCACATGCGGAGCAGATGTTGTGGCTATAGGAATAAATATTACTCACCAAGTCATTCTTTCTGGTACTTCAATGATTTTTCTCATTTCATGTTATGCTCAAATATTGAGATAGCACCTGAAAACTTTTGAATGGTTGTAGATGCTGACCGAGATAGGTTGGCGGCATCAAATGGATTATTTTCTAAGTACCTATGCAAGATCTTGGAATGTTATTTTAGTTATCATCATGATGCATACAATACCAGAGGTTTGTCTGATGTATTTAGATGCTGGAAAATGGAAACCTCCATTTCTCTTCTTAATTTCGACAGTGATGAAAACAGGCATTTTGACTTTCAGGTGTATATCTTCATGATCCGACAACACTTCTTGCTGCTGTGGACCCTTCACTAATGACTTACGCAGAGGGCGTCGTACGAGTCCAGACTGAGGGCATAAGCAGGGGTCTCACTCTGTTCGATAATAAAGTGAAAAGGTATACAATGCTGGTCGTTGATTGCTTCCTCCTTCAAGATTATGTGATGTAAATTTTACTTCTTATTATCAGATCTATACTCTACATATTATTTTATCCATTCATAGATTCTTTATTCTAGTTGCATGTAAATGCAATTTCATTTACAATTCATTTCATCAGAAAGCTCCATTGTGTAAGGTGTACCATTGATGTTCACACCATACGAGCAACACCAGAAAATCCTAGCAGTGTTTCTCGAATTTGATTTTTATATCGCCTTCGATGTTCACTTTTCTTGAAACACCAGGTTTGGCGAATCAAATGAATGGTCGGATAAACCATCAGTAAAGGTGGCAGTCACAGTTAACGCTCCAGCGGTTGTCAAACTAGTCATGGATCGCCTCATGGACTCTTGATGTGGTCATTCAGCTTCATGGAGGTCCACGGAGATGATTGTTTCAGTGTCTGTACCCAACAGTTAATAATAATATTGCTGATATTCGTCGTTGAACATTCTTACAGTAACATCGAGTCATCGAATTTATATTTGTAATCAATCTTAAACTTCAATATTGAATACCAAGTAAAGAAACACAAGTTTAGCGATCCTCCAGTTTTACAAAACAAGCAATTCAGATTGATAAAGGAAAAAAAAAACAGGAAAGAATAAGAATACATATTATTTTAGCACAAGAGTAAAAGTAGCTCTGTATATATTAAGTAGAGAGAAGCCATTGAAAGAAACCATCAACTGTTTTTCTTTCGACTCTCTTTGATGTGTACTTCACAAACATATTCCAAAGGTCTCCAACAGTGTATTGCCGGGAGGCGATCACATTAACAACCTATTTACATATCACTCAACGTCAGAAAACGAAAACCTGGAAGTGTAATTTGAGTGCATCATGATTGACATTCAAGCATAATGAACACGAAAAAGGAAGTTACCTCGTCAAGGTTATGTAACGACTCCAAACCGAAGGTGTAATACAAGACGAAGGGCCTCAATGCCTGGAACAAGAGAGAAAAACAACTAATTTCACTACATTGCACAAGTATGACTGTATGATAATAGTTCAAATGTTGTATGCAAATCGCGGATAGGCATTATCGAAAATTCTTTTTCTGACACCATTAAGGAAACTAAATAGAGACATGAATATCTCAGTCATCGAGTGATTACTTCCTTCGATACTAGGTATTTGAGAAGCACGAATAAGGACCCAGAGATGTTGGCACTGGTAATCCTTATAACAGATTACATATATATACATTACACAGCCATTTAGACTGACATATATTGCTAGAACCAGTTCCTGATAAAATTATGAGCAGAAAGGAAATTACCTGAGAAGCCGCTAACCACTGTATCATGGTTTTGATTTCAGGATCTCCACCAAATGCACCACAGCCCCAGTTGCCAGTGGCAATTCCAATCTCATTTTGGTTTTCTTGAGACTCGGATTCGAATTTCATCAAACTAGTTGTCCACTCGTGGTCTGAGCTTTTTGCGACAGTTGATGACATGATAGCATCTTCAACCGGCTGAAGGAAAAGATTAAACTGATTTACTAAAATAACTCCCTCAGAGGATGGTCAGAGACAAAATTTGAGCTAAGAAATAACTTTAAAATGAAGTTAAAACATTAGTACATCTATGTATAGCTAAAGAACTGCATGAATAAAAAGGTGCAATAGATGACCGCATCGGTACAATATTACTTACACCTTAGTAGTTATGGAAACTTGAGAGAATAGCGAAGATAAGGAATAAGTTATAAAGAGATCTAAATTCTAAGAGCAGTGTGAAAGCAATCATAAAATAAACCATCATGTATGTATTTGTAGAATTTTGAAGAGTGATTCTGTGTATAACAACCTCAGAAGTCACCGAGCCAGAAATCCCCTCATCCAGAAACAACTTCTGATATTCGACATCTTTCCGTTGATCCAGAAAACCACAGAAGGCTTTGTTAATCTCCCTGTAATGTGTACCAACCACATTAGGTGTAGAAATGAAAACTCCGACTATAAAGGATGCTCGAGCCCCTTGAGCACTACCTTAATGTAACATCATAGTGGCATGTCTAGTATTCTAATCACCAGTTTTCACAAAAATTCGTAACACCATGTTTTGACAAAAAAAAAAATTATGCATAGATCATCAATATGTAAACTCGTAACAATTGTGCAACTTGTTATGCTTTGGATGCAAATAACGAATTCCTTAACAAATATAATTTGCAATGGTTTACAACCTGAGGATAAGTTCAAGTTCATACTGCCTCTTCCCAGGGCGGCGGAGTGCATCTATTGCAATAATCCTCGTCTTGCGCCTCCCCATAGAGTCAATATCCCGTTGGTCTACATGATTTCCACTGAATACAAAGGAAGAAGAGTACCTGTCCAAGAAAGAAAGATGATCATATCGACATAACTTTATGTCATTGTCATTAAACCTATCTGAAGCCTCTATCATAAGGTAAAAAATTAAGATATCCAAGAAATGTTCCCCAGTGATGAACATATACATTACAAAGTTAATTAATGTTAAATATAATTCTCCCTTTCCAATGATACCTACCCTGTATAGTTTTGGTGAAACCTTCTGTCTCAACCAATCTCATTGCCTTCATGAAGAACCAATAAAACCTGAAGTGCGAACCTGCATGAAATAGTAAAAGTGTAAAACATGTGAACCTGCATGAAATAGTAAAAGTGTAAAACAAGACATTATATAGATATAAAGATCTGAAGTCCTGGTTGTGCGTGCAGACAAATATTGTTGTCTGTACCTCAAAACGACACAATGGAACAGTAGATTTTCTCCAGAATCTGGCATTCGGATAAGAAAGACGAGAAGACTTGTATTCCAATGGGGTGACTTTTCGCTCAAACGAGACATTCCCAGTAGGCATCTCTGAACATATCCTTTCAAAATAATGTACGATGCACTTAATTTTGTTCCGTTGTTTCTCATCAGGTTTCTGATGTAGACACACCTGATATTGCATTTGTACGAAAACAATTACTCAGTAGCTTTCATTGATCAGGGAACAATATTGCTGCTACCCAAATATTAACTGACTAATATACTTACACGAACAACATATCGAAGTTAATTGCTCGAAGATTTCCAATGTTTCTGTTTGTGGAAGGGAACAGACAAAAGAAAGAACAGGCAAGAAGAGCACCAATCAATGCCTAAAACAAACACATAAACATTTTAGTTTCAAATCGATATCAACATACTATTGTGTTAGTAAACCATTACCAATTATATTGAAGTTCTGAAGGAAATAAAGGTATGAAAACAAAATGAAAGAACATACATTACAGCAATATTTATTTAACACAACTCTAATAATGAGAAATACTTACTTGACTGAGAACGACAATGCCAGACATTTGCGTATCCAATAAACGTAGACCAGTAGGGATTCCATTTACAAGTGCATTGTGGTAATGATTTTCCAACAACATATTATGATAGCATATTTATACTAACTCAACCACCTTTCTTAATTTTTTTTAAAGTCGAGGTAGGTCATTCAAATAAAAACGACATAAGCATTTAGTCAACTAAAAAAAACTTTTTATGAGTTTTATAAAAACGATCTACTTTACATTTTAATTTGTACCATAATTTGTCCAAATTTATTATTTTGTCATTATTTTCCTGTTTACCTGTAATACTAGTAAAGTATTACAAATTTTCCAGATTCGAATGTTTGCCATATATGTTTTCACTTCTCACTAAATGACACTAATACTTTTATTAACTTCAAATCAAGTATAATAGTATATCAATACAGGTCAATGACTTACATTAATATTTGTACCAATCAACTTTGTAATAATTGTTATAGTTAAATGAATTGAGAATTATTTCAATCACTAAAAGATTGTGCAGTTTTGAATTTCGATGGTTAACTTTTAAATTTGAATTCAAGTATATTAATGTATGGTGTACTTTCTTTGCTCTATTTTGATTGACTTTTTTTATCCTCTTATCCAAGCTTTGGACCGCAAGTTACTTTTTATTCATTTATCTATTAGTCTTTTATAACTAAAAATTAGTCATGGTCAGAAATTCACATCGAAACCAAAAACGTCAACTAGAACAAAATAGAAGGTAGTAAAACATTGTGTGAAAATATATACCAAAATATACGACTCCGTATTTTCAATTAACATGATCATTTTGATTCAAATCAAAATTGTGTGTGTCAATTAAGACATTAAAGTTTGTTAATATTAACCACTCAAATCAAGCTAGACAATCTTTTTGAAATGTAGGTAATATTATCAAAGTCCATCTAGTGAAGTTCCAATTTCTTGAAAAATAAAACTACAAAGTATACAGAACATGGTCAATAATGTAAATGATGTTGATGAGAAATACACTATCAAAGTAGAGGGAATAACCACCGGAGACGTGTCGGGCGTGAGAATCGGAGTAGTCGAATTCCAGGGAGTCACGCAAGCTAGAAATGGTAGAAAACAGGGCTTCTCCTGTGTTTATTTTGCTGTGATGAGGCCCTTTCGAAAGGGTCTCGAGCTTTTCAGCCACCGGGGGATGCCAGGTGAGCGAGCCGGAGCGAAGAACTAATGGTAAGAAAGGTAGGATTGATCTCAAGTCTTCTCTATTCTCCATTGCAAATTTGTTTGAAGAGGAATAAGTTTGTGTGTTTCAATTATTTGTGTGGCATTTTTATGGACTGTTGAGAGGGAATGGATGAATAAACTAATAAAGGCAACTACTAGAATACTACCGCCAAAATAATTTAAAAATCTGTTACTTGGTACCCACCAATATAGGGTGGTTAATGGATTATTGTTATTGTTATTTATTATTTCAATTCAAATCATTCAGGTTTTTGCATATCAAGATGGAGAGAATATTGTACATAATGATTTATTTGAATTTAATGCATTTTCTTTGGTGAGGAAGTGTTCATCCCCATCTATGTCAGTGGTCTTTGATTAGATGGATCGTAAATCGATGGATGTGTTTTAGTAACTGTCCTGCAAGGGAGAGGATCAACGATACACGAAATTAGAAACAACATGTGCAATATTTTAGCAAAGTATTACTTCCACACGGATTCGAACCCTCAATGTCGAAATATTTCCACCTCAATCACCTTACCATTTACTACTAAGCTATGTCCTTGTCCCTTGGACAACCTAATATATTTCTTTATTAACTGAAATCCCGTTAAACAAGTATTCATATAATGTTACTTAAATATCTCCTCATTCTAATAATATAAATGTAAAGAAAAATCCAAATAACTTATCTCATATAATCCTTCTCCAAAAAATTTCACCAAATGATTTACCCCAAATTCTTAAATTTAAACACTCCTCATTTTGATCTCCTAAAATTTCATGACGTTTACCCACTGTGTTAACTAAAAGAGTAAAGAGAGAATCTAGTTCAAGTAAAGTTAGAAAAATAAAGTAACATATAAATTTGATGAAGTGGTGTAAGGAATTTATCGTAGGGATTTTTATGGATAATTCGATAATAAGGTCAATAACTTTATTTAGAATGAATGGTATATATATATCGATTTAAATCTATTTTTGTAGCCTATCCTTATCGGGTGATACGACCATGACGGGACCACGCCATGAGCGGCCCGGCTTAAGTGTCAAGGCTAAGTTTCTGTCTTTAAAGTATCAGGTCTCACATTGGGTGTAGCCCTTTAAAAATATCATTTAACTTTTTTGCTTAGTTTTTTTCAAATGAATTATTTAGTACATATAATAAATTATACTTTTACATTTTCAATACATTTTGACTACTTTTTATATTTAAAAACGATCAATCAACATACGATATAATTTTAATTAATTATCATTCTATATTTTTAATGCATTTAATTTGGCAACTCAAATAAAACAACAACAAAAACGGAGCAGGCGGTGAATACATAGAGATTTATTTTTGCAAAAAGCTTTCCATGAATGCCGAAATAATCTATCAATAAACCGATTTTTATATTTTATAATCGTTAATTAGTTTTTATTATCATTGCAAAAATATATTATTAATAAATTTAATAAAAATAGGGCCTCATTTTATATCTTGTATTGATGCGCCCCCGTTATTTACGACTCCTATCGGGAGTGAAGCTCGGGTTTATGTGGTCAAGTCCTTAGTTGGGCGAGTCATCTTTTGACGAGGGCCTTTCTCGTCGGTGGTCTCCTCAAGCAGACCCGCAAAACAAAGAACGGAATGCACCCCTGATTACACTGACACCAACACAGATCTTACAGCATGTAAACGATAAGAGATATGTTTATAAAAAGTTAGGTAAGCGAATTTAACCCTTATTGTAGTACTTGTACCTTATTTTAGCAGATTTAGAGTGTATTTCTTCCTATATATTCGATATGGTAGAAATATGGACTTTATTCAATGAATATTGCATTTCTAGCTTACTGCCTCACTTACTATTTTGTGTGAAGTCACATCGCTCTTGTATATTAATTCGATTTGGATGATTTTGATGTTCATGGAAAGCCTGCCATAGTTTTAATCATGTGTATATGGGATTAAATATTCTACAATTTGAAAAGGTTACAGTTTCTGTAGTTTTTAAATGTATATTTCTTGTTATATTATACATGTTTAAGTTTTATGTTAAATATAAATTGTAATTTTATAGTTTTGACATTTCACTTGAATTCCATATTATATACTAAGTCTTAAATTTGCAAATTATCAAAATCTTCATGCTACGTTGACATCCTTTACATTATGTCTTGTGAATATTACAATGAATTATAAATATTAAAAATAAATTCCGACGAACGAATAACTCATATAATCCATCAATATTTGTTTACCAAGTCCAGAAATCTTTTGTCCATTTTATTGAAATATTTCCCCCTTGCCCGGTATATTATTGCATGGACTTCGCAGAGAAAATTTGTTGTCTTGTGTTGTTGTGTAGTTGTGTTCGTGGAAATAGAACGTTTTTAGGAATTGGACATTCTGCGAATCAACCGTTCAACAACGGCCCATTAGCTGAGTTAGTTAGACTCTAACTGTTAGAGCGTCGTGATAATAAAGTGAATGTGGCAGGTAGACGTGACAAAGGGAATGAGCCTCGGTGGGTCGTCAGGGGCCCGCCCACCGCCCGCTGACTGGTCCTGCCCACGCCTCGGTTCGGTTCCCCACTCCAAATTCTCGGCAGATTTGCCGCCCTGCTCGTTTCCCTTTGTGCCTCTTATTAAACGGCTGTTTCACCTTAAATTCTAAGATTCTACAGACCGCTGCCACCAGTTGTCGAGAGGAAAGTTTTGTGAGATCCTATTAAGCGCCTCGGACATCCCAGCCCACATGGATCTTCATCGTTGTCATTGCCCATCAACCTCTCTTCCGGGTCCTCACGACATCGATTATCTCGACGCAACCGGTTACCTCAACCAACAACTTCTTTAAAGTATCACCTCCGCCAAGACTCCGGTTGTCATGGTAGATGCCTCTAATTTGAGGATACCTGATGTATTCCTCCTCCTGACCCCGCCAGCCTCTGTACCCACCCTATCTGGAGGCCGCCTCGAGGCTCGCGTGCATACATCAGAAGTTCCATACCTCTTGCCTAACCTCCTCATAATTTTCGTAGATCTCCCACTTCGATCTCAACGCCATATCCCACAAATAAACCTCAAACTTAGCAATTGAGGCTTTTGAAATCATCGCCGCCTTATTAACCTCGCGCCTCCGACATTCTTGGACGCATTAATATTTTCCTACTAACCAACAAACGGGACAAGCATCATGCCATATCAGGCGCCCTTGGCTCATGATAAAAATGTGTTCGAGGATAACGCGGGGGTAGCTTAACCCTTTGTATCCGTCAAGAGCTTCAGCCGCGATCATTCAGATCGCGCTTTGGGCCGGTGGCCCGACTAGTACTGGAAACAAAATCCCTCGGACCACCTTCGATACAAACTTTCCGGGCCCATTTAGATTGTACTTATACACCAACTTAGATTGGTGGCCTCCCACGATTATTGTTACATGTTAGCACAATCCTCTTGTCTAATTGGCCACTCACACCACCCCTAGCTGATAATCCCTAATACATTCATCATTATCGCCTCATGTCTGGGCTTGTAACGACCCACCCCAGCCGGGCCGCCTGAGGCTGAGATCATTGGGCTAACTCCTCGCACACCCGTAGTCACCGATCGATGGATGACAACATAAAAGACCGTGATTTGGATATTAATAATAATAATACACTTTCATTCATCAGCATAACTAACAACACATCACACAAAAACGTATCAACCAAAAATACCAAATCCGAATCATACAACCATACAATACACACATAATCTCCACAATACAACATACTAGTAGTACGGTCACACACGACCCCTCACTATACAAGTTTGAAAACCGGAAAAAAAACATAACAAGAGGAAAAAGGACTGTTGAGGATCTTCGATGCCACTGTCGCCTCACTTACAATCTTTAATCTGTACCCCTCTCTACAAACCCTCAACACCCAACCCCTAGGAAACCTGGGTACGACACGCCCGCCCATGGGGAGAATGTAGAGTCACTTGGCAAGCCGAAGTTGGAATACAAATACCACATTTTGGTCCAAATCAGTAATATAATCATGCTTTATATATATAATGTATGCATACACACCAGCCTCATTAACACAATCCGTCCACGCATCACAATCCTTCACATACTATGCATTACTATAATAATGGAATATAAACTAATAACCATATTTAAATTATGAAAACCATCCAAACGAGAACTAACAAACAAACACTAACATTTATACACAACACAGTGGTATAAATTCATTAAATTCAAGTGAATGAACTATAATTTACAAATCATCTGCTACCATTTAATCTATGAGTTCAACAACGGCTCTAAATGAAGGAAATCTGCTAATCAAATTACCATTCATAATATGACTTATTAATATTCCAACTCAATTATTCTCATGAAAATATATATAATGGATTATATAAAGGGTTCCCATCTGAGATTTGTACTACCCTAATGATAACTTGTAGTCCAATCCCAACCTGTCTAAAGGAAATATATTAATATAATTATTATATCTAGAATAATTTTAAATGACTATTAAAACCTCAGTAAGCTTATAATTTATTATCTTATGATTTTAAGTTAACTTTGTAATCATCCTGGTCCCCCCTAAATTATATACAATTTCTCAAAATTAACTTAATTAATTTACCAATCATAATCTAATACCACTTGGTTCCAATTAATAACATTAGTCAATATCTAACCAATCCATAACACCAATAATTACCAACTAACAGAATCAACCTTTAATTCAAAACCCCAATGGCAACCAATCCCATCAAAAACCAACTTTATGAATTATATTAAAGTCCATAATATCATACTATTTAAAGAAATTTAGAAAAAGTCAACCATCTAACTAATACATCAACTCTCAATACATTAAGCTGAGACAAGCCATATGATTAAACCCTAAAAAACCTGAATTAAAAGTCAACTACTAATTTCTACATTATTTCAACCCTCCAAATTTGAACTTAATCAATTCAATTTAAGCTTGACATTCTATATATATCATTTCAAGTCCCAAACTCAAGGTCAACAAAAATCAAGTAAAAGTCAAAACCATGAAATATTCAAAGGAACTTTTCTACCGATTCAAGAAGACGATTAGTGAAACCTCCTTCAACAAATTTTCCTCGAAGAACTCAAATCATCTACTAAAAGAATTTATATTGTAATTTTTCTTTCTCCCTGATTCCATTACATGCCCATGAATATTTCATCCCAAGACACCACTTTATTCTCAAATTATCTTCATTGATGATTCCTGGGTCCACAAACTTTAATTTATGCAATTATTACTAACTAAGTTTTAACTAAGTTATTTCAATTTAGTCATAAAAATTCAACTCACATCCCTCCTCCTAATCATTCCCTGCAAATTAAAAGTTATCCAATAGAGTCATTATCAAGTTCTGTCTTATCTGACACCAATAGACTTTTGTAAAAACTTAAACTACTATTATCCGACATACCATTCATAATTTAAATAAGATTTTCTGAATTCAGTTAATTTTTAAGTATTTTAACAAGAAGCCGAGATATACTGAGGTCTTCATGGTCAGCCCTCTCTCAACTAGCACCTTTCTGAATCTCTTCGAATCCAATTTTCTACGATCGTGTCCCTCTGTCCTTGTTATTTTGTTACTTTTAAATATATTTATGAAATTTTGGTGCTACAAAAGAAGCCATTAGTCGCAATGAGACAATTCAAGAAATTTTGTAGAGAAAGCCTATGAGAGAAAGTTAAGAAATCAAGCTATAAGGGAATTGTGGGTGTTAAGTTCTAATAATTGTAAACATTATTTTGATATAACCACTGGTATCATTAGTTTAATGGTATCAATGTCACCATGTAAAGCAGCCTATGTCATTTAATGATGATTTGCTTAAGGAGATACTGCACATTAGCAACAACGTGTCATTAAGAATGGTCGCTAACTTAAAGGTATTAAAAAGAAAATAGATTTATTATATCATGACAGAGTATCATACCTAGTTTAATAATATTCAATCAAATGGCAAAAACTATACAAATCTGATCATCACACCAGCTCACTTCCGGATTCTTCAGTCGAGCGTATTTCAATAGTCATTTTCTTCATTCAATAATTTTCCAAGATCAACAAATTTTTTCCTTTCTTGTCCTTGGTCTCATCCTATGCTCTCCAATCCTTTGATACAAACCACATACTAATTTGCTGAGCCAAAGTCTCAAAATCGCCTTTGAGAGTGGCTTAGAAGTTTCGCTATGCCATGATCCACCAGCTACCTGCATTATAGTATATAAAATATTTTCGTCATCTTAGACAATTTGGAAACATGCCTTTTACCACCATTTTATATATTCAAAATGATTATTATCACATATTAATCTCAGAATCCAAAGTTAGAAGCAAACACGGTTGAATCATTAGTGTCTCAGAGCATCGCATCAGTCATGTTTACCTTACTAATGTTATCTCTGCATCTATATCTACTCAGATTCTTTAATATACATATTTAAACCTCTGTTACACTGTATGCCAGTTCATTCTGTCCATATTCTGATTCCATGACATACATGTTACATGTTTAATATCTTCATTTTGAACATCAAAACTTATTTATTGAAAATGATACATTTAATGCTCTTATAATAATGATTTCAATATTAGAAATAAAACGACCTAATTTTAGCACAGATCCAAGATTATACCAACTCTCAGTATTGGTAATGGGATGATGAAAATGATTTAAAAACTCTTCTTCCAGTTATCTGAACCATATCTCACCATCATCTCATGTTTTAGTCAAAGATCCATATTAACAATTTATTTTAAAGCAAAAATGAACATTTTGTCTATAATGGAAGGAAAAACTTAGTACACCCTTGGAACGCTCCAAGGAAATCTCAAGCACCATACCAATATTTAATTATTACATGTGATGGGGATAATATTCAAGAATCACATAAAAAAAATTTATCTTTTCAAGCTCATGTGAGAATTTTAATATTGGTTTCAAATTTTTGGTTTTAATCATACTAGAATTTTAGCATTTTAAATATTTTTCTAACTTGAGATTCAAGATTTATAGAATAACCAAACCCTAACGAATCTTGAGTTTTTAAACATTCATCAATTAATTTATTCTCAGTACTCTACCATTACTGAGATCATCTTCTCTCTTCTTTCTTCTCTCTCAGCTATTATATTCCATCCCCAAAAATTTTTCCATTTCCATTTGCCCAAAACCCCATCACCAGAACATCTGCCTCCCACCATTCCTCTCTAAAAGTCAAGCCCTCTATATTTAGCTTCGGGGCTTAATGCCGACTTTAGTTGACCTTCTTACAACCACCTTATATTTAACTTAGCTGGTTACGTTCCTGCATCTATTACAAGCATTTAATCAGATTTAGAGGCTCATGAATGGCCCAGTTGACTTGTGTCTTCTATTGACGTCATTTATTGTATTTTCACACTAAACGTAAGAGTGCTATGTCATTATAAGTTATCGTATTATTAAATCAAGATTTAAAACTTAATAAATTTAGGTCAAAAAAGTGTTAACTCCAAGCTTGTTATGAATTGACATTTATATTAGATTTGTTAATTTAGGACCATTGAATCAAAACGATTTATAAGTCGATTTTGTAAATTATCAAGCAACGATGAATCATAAATGAGGACTTAATTAACATCCCACCTATCATAATTCATATTTATCCATTGCATTAATATCTCCCCAAGAGCCTGTTACAATCTTCAGAACTATAAAGTAGGGCCCCACATACTTTCCTGGAAATGTTTAGGCTGATCATGAAAGTGGCGCTTACCTCGATTGTCTTTCATGGTTGTCTATGGGTAAATTAAAGAAAGGTGAGTACTTATCCCCACGGGGTGTTACTTTATCAGATTCATTTTAAATTGTGTGAACATGTTATTTGCTACATGACTACGAGAATGATATGTAAATCTGCATGATTATGTGATTCACTAAAAGTATTGCATACTTACCATGCGATTACACGTTTGAGGTAAAGAATAAATAACCCCTAAACTCATATTTTGACTTGGCAATTTATGATTTCAGCCCTGGCCTATTAATGAAGTTTTGACTCATTAAATCATAGACAAGTTTAACGGGAGAAGAGTCAGAGCACCAAGTCAGAAAGCCAAGGCTGACCAGCACTGGCACGATCGAATCTCATGTCGAATGACAAGAAGCACCTCCCTCCTCGCAGATATTTAAGTTTACATATACTTTAAAGTGTGGCCATGTTCTTTTATTGTTGTATATGTCTTTGCTACTAGTGGCAAGATGTGTGCCCATACTAGTATAGCTATACTAGTGTATGTGTGCTCATACTAAAGAGCCATGCCTCTGCATTTTGATGAGCTAATGCCTACCAGTATAAGGCTCATACTTTGGCCTCATGGGCATTACGACAGTCCATTGATCTGTTATATGCTAATAGAGACTGCATACCGCGTGGAGGCATGGTAGGAGTGGTGAGGTTCACGACTAGAGTTTTAGTCAGTTGGCCAGCCCACCTACTTCTTTCTCGAACAAAGCCACGAAACCTTCTACATATCTTCATAATATTCCCAGACGAATTTACGCTAGCACTTTTAAAGAGTCCTTATATATGTATTTGTCTACATTGGACATATATTATTAATTTGACTGCCCCAGGTGCTCACCCCCAAAGAAAGCTAATGTTCTACACCCCTTTTCTTATCAATATATTTCCATTGTGAAATACAGTGGCATGAGCCAAGAGGTCTTGTTTGAGAGTTTGGGCTCCTAAAGGAGCACGGGTGAGACTCATCACATTTTGATGCCATTTAACTGCTTGATCTATTAGTTTCTTTGAACCTAGTCTGCAACAGATTTGTATTCCAGCACAATTACTACTCTCTTGCAGCCCTGCCTCCACTACTATTCCTGCCAAAGCATACCATGATCATAAATGTATTATCTCACTTAACGAGTTACCATCCTACAAATGTACCATCCCTTACAACTGAAGATAAGCCTAGTCCCTGACCTAGTATCAACACTTTTGGGAACCAAGCCCAACCAATTTTTATATTCAAATTGAATTTGCCCTAACTGCAAAATAAACTCATCCCAAAACAACTTCTTTATTCCATCTTTAACAACTAATTTGAAAAAAGACGGCTATTACAAAACATCTTGGTAAAAAGTTCACTAAAATCCGGTTTATCAGTGCATCTTTAATTTTTCAATTGAAACGTTATTAGCGGATGCATTATCAAACGAAATCAAGTAATCCTATTCAAACATTTGTAATCATCAAGTAATACGCGAGTATACCTCCGAAATTTGAATATTGTTATGTTTAGCAATCGACTAAAATATATAATTCATTGTAGCACTCCAATCATGATCAATTCAATGGCATGTTACATACATTATATCAAAATCCAAAAGACGCCAATATCACTTGTCAAACACATTTTATAAGTAAATTCATAAGAGTTTTACCTAGAAGATCTCTTTCACTTTTAAAATATTTAAAAGATAAGCCAGAAAGAGACTCCGGATACGATTTTCGATTAATCTATATTTTGAATCCATTTAGTGAAACGCCATCCATCACAATGATTAAAAGGCAAAGAACTACCGATTACAAATTTCGCTTTATTCTATAAGCCAAAATACTAAAAAATGGTTTTTGGTGGTTTGCATCAACGCTTCCTCAGGTACCACCCTCCCCACTACTATTTTTAGTGATCTTATGACCACTTAAGTTGTCTAGCAAGCATTTAATCGGTTCCCTTTACCCTCACCCATTTTCCATGATGTAGCAATTTTACAATTTGAACAAGTTTCCTCGCTTTGTTTTTCCGTCTCCATGAAAATATTTCCAAATCCATGAAGTTTTTTTTTCCTCTCAATAAGTAGTATCTATAGCACTAGATCGAGAGTTAATAACTTAGCTTCATCTATAATGCATTATCATCCTCTCTAAATTAACAAAATCATTAGACATACTAGCACTATCACTTTGAATACTTTTACCAAGGTTACGTTTTGATGCCATTAATTTAGAAGAACAAATATCAAAATTTATAAAAAGTTGATAGATAATACCGATCGTGAACGGAGTGCGTGAAGATCGCTGATTCACTTGATTGTAACGAACAAGCCCAAACCACAAGTAATGAATATTGTAATTGGTTAAAGTGATTGCTATTGCTTTCGATATCAAGCAAGAACGACCGCGTAGTCATGGTAACGAAGTGAAAGCGTCATTTCCCTTTATAGACCTCTTCATTTTGAGTTTCGAGAAATGGCTGACGGTATCAGAATTCAACGGGTACCGCGAGATGAAACGGGTACTACCTCTTTACACCAAACGCGGTACCGCTTCAAACCAACGCACTCGGCCGATCATACAAATTCATAAAATACCGCTTGACTTTAACGCTGCGTACCGGCACGCCCAAACCCGTATACCGCTTATTGCCACAGAAGAGCCGTTATATATCCGATATGCATTAATGGGTACCGCTTACTTTAAACGGTATCGCTTGTATCGTAAAATGTGCAAAATTAACATTTCTTCATCTATAAATACACTATATTCCATGTTTAAAAACACAATTCATAAGTATCAATTAAATAAAAACTTAATCATAACCATCACCATGCCGATGCAGAAGAAACTCCAAAAGTTGCATGCACAGATTCCTCAAGATTATCGTATCCAAACGCCGAAAAATCGCTACCTCCCGCCTCTTTGCTCGGGCGTCAACTTTTTTTGCAGAAGCGCTGACAGAAGTTCTGGCTTCGTCAATTTACTTGGTACCTATATGATGCGAAAATAGAAAATGAAAGGTCCGAGGATGGCGACTAAACAAACCATTTTACTCAATGGACGGGGCTGGCGACTTGTGGAACGCCACAACCTAACCGGGCTGGGTGACTTTGTAACTTTCGTGTTTCATCCTCGAAAGCGACTTTAACGTAATCACCTATTGTCTCTCAGTTACTTCGTTGCCATATCATGCTTTGTCTTAAAATAACTCTTAGCGTACATGTTATTTTCATTAGAAATGTTATTTGTTCAATTTAAGCAAATTTTATTTGCTCAATTTTAACCAATTTTAGTTGCTCAAACGCATAACTCTGGTGAAGTTAAATGGTGTAATCAATATATTAAAAAACTGCCCTGAACCTACTAGTGCTCAAGATTCCCTGAATCTGATTCTGCCCGGCCCGAATTGCTAACGGCTCTGGGCCCGTCAACACGTTACGCCCGGCCGGCCCGGTTCGTTTGTTGGGCACAGTAAGGGTGTCCAGCTCACATGTCATTTTTCCACTTTCCTCTTTCTTTCTATTTTTTTGAAATTTCCCTTTTAGATTTTGGAATACCAGAAACATGAGACCAAATAGGACAACCCCCATTTATGTCTTCAAGCAGTCTCCCACTGTCCACCAATCAATCTCTTGCATATTCTCACTTCAGCAGTTGGCGTTCACTACTAGCTACCATTGTGGTTATGATGGCTGAAACTGCTTAAGATGCTATTCCATCCGATTTTGACTAAATGCTTATCTCATTTTAATGGTTATTGAACACCTACGTTCTCCTTTATTCAAAACCAAAGAAGTTAAAAACCGAGCTTCAATTGTATATCTTAAGCATTTGGGGATAATGACATCTACTTAGGGTACGTCTATTTAAAACCCAACAAAATTTTAATGATTAAATTCATGTACTAATTATGATTTCGTTGTATTATAAAATTATAGAATTCATATGGAATGCGAATTCAAACAGAGACACTTAGAAAATAACAAGGAAATTACTATTATCTATATTTTTTGGTTAGTTTTTAGAATTAAATATGTTAGAACGACTACCTATTGATTTGAAAATAAACAAAATATTCAAGCATTACTAACCCTATTACAAGAATCTGGCCCTCAGTAGTATGTGAATAAGGCAAGAATGGTCCCTATTTTAACGATTCCATATGACTAATGTTTTGGGGCAAAATGTAACTCATGCGTATTTAATGACCCCAAAATCAATTTGTAAAAGAGTCATATAATGAAATTAGTTTTATAATGACCCCAAAATGAAAATTTATTTATTTTGTAACCCAAATGGTCATATAAGGAAAGAAAGCAAAACGATTTAACACTTCATCTAAAAAATATCTAAGCTTTTGTCTCTTAAACTCTGTGAAAAACCAGAACACAAAATGAAGCTTTGAACCCAAAATCCAAGCTTTTTTGTTTCCTCACGGCTATGCTTACATAATCGAGGCGCCAAGTGAGTAATCCCGTTTTATGGTAAGCTTCAAACCCAAGAATGAGAGATTTTTGGCATAGTTTACTCAAATCGACGGGTTTTGTTTTCGATTTTCCCAAATTATTTTGGGGTCAAGGTTGCCTAAAATTGAATTACTTTGTTTATTTCCCAAATTAATTTAGGTTTTATTTCAAATTAATTTAGGCTCTAATATTATTTCTAATATTAAATTGTTTCTCGATTATTTTGTTTTATGCATCATAGACAATATTTTAGAAAAGGCTTTGATGACAACTGGATACATCAGCGGTGCTGCCTATTGGAAGTCCTCATAGAAGAGTATGTCGGGGCGCAAAGATCGTTATGATTATGTTTGCTGAGTAGTTTAAGTTTAGAAAAACTGAAAGATTTTGTGAGTCGATGTAGGCCTTTATGTGATAAAAATAAAACCAGATTTTATTTTATATAAAGATGATTTTGATAAGGGGTGCATATTTCTTAAAAAAGATAGTGATTGTCTAGTGGTTGTCATAGTTTTTAAGAAAGTGGAATCAAAGCGGACATTTATGTTGAAAGATAATGACTTAGATGCCATGTTAAGGGCCGAGGCTGCTGGTGGGGAAATTAGACAAGATTTTATAGAGGGTGTCGAAGATGATGTTGATGGTAATATGAATTCACGCGGATCGGCCTTGTGCGGCGTATGAGGAGATGAAGTTTGACATTAGCAAATGGGTCCGATGATAGCGACTTACATCATCTCATTTAATCGTAGGCTCGATAGATTTAGAGTATGATATGGATGATTTACGACACTCTATTTGATCTTAATGTTGATCGTCTTGAAAATGATGGCATCACAACTACTCATACTCAGCTTTTTCTTTCTCCAAGAATGCTCATGATCAACTAAATGCTAAATGATGGGACATAGACTTAGATCATGCGACGCATTGCATCAAAGAGCGATAACGATAGCTGATGCTATATGCCGATGATACCATCTTAGTAGCTTTCTTCCTAAGTTCAATTCAGTTGATAGATAGTAGACATCCCAAATTAGAGATTGGAATGTCATTAGTTCTCTAGAGAGGAGTTAAAGGCCGCTATCGATTCATTCAATATTAAAGATGCAAAGCGATTTATCAAGTAATGCGAGGAATGAAAAGTCTAGAGTTGTGGTGATTTCATATGATCAAAGTTGTAAGTGATTTATATATGCAAAGAAGTCACAGCTGGGAATCGCCCCTAGATTAGAATGGCACTTCAGATCATACATGTATTCCAAAGAAGGATAACAAGATTTTTTAACCCTCAACTTGGCTTCGCAGAAGCACTACGAGAATAAATTCAAAACTCAACTAGTTATAAGCCGCTTTTCGATTTTAGAAAAGAGATGGGCGTTAAAGCCAGTCGCAAGATGCTAGTAGGTGGCAAGCTTTTTAGCCAAAGAGGTCGCTTAAAGGCAATTTACGGGACGAATGCAAATACCTGGTAGATTATGGATTATTGTACTTAAATTATGGATACTAATCCAAGAACATCTCGTATGTGAAAAACACCGATAATGCAGTGGAAGTCAAGTTTTCAGAGATGGTACTTCAGGTTTTTACAAAGATGTGTAGAAGCATTTAAGAGCCGGTCAGAGGGAAAATTATGGGGTCAATGGATGCCACTTAAAAGACAAAGAGAGTGAGGTCAACTTCTCTAGTGGCGTTGAATCGATCCAAACAACATCTTTCCATTGCTTACGGACTAATCGAGATTGAAAATAAAGAGAGTTGGGAGTGGTTTTTAAAGCATTTGTGTGAAGATATCAGGGATGCTGAAACAGTTTGAATGGCGTGATAATGAGTGGACATGCATGTCAGATAAACAAAGAGGTTAATCGAGGCATTTAAGACTGCTCTTCCAAGAGTAATTCATAGGTTTTTTTGCGGAGACACCTCCATGAAAATTTCCAAGAGGGTCGGGTTTTTTAAGATCATTTAAAATGGAAAAATGAAAAAGAATCATTTGCTTAAGACTGCGAAAGACGCCGTGCCTCTTACTAACGTGATAGAACACATTTTCGTGCATACTCCCTTTGGATCTACTCAAATCAATGTGTACTGACTTTAGAGAAAAGGTGTCGGTTCTTGTAGAAAATGGCGCTTGAACGGGATTCCATGTAAGCAATGCCACAAGAACCATAAGATCGAACGGGGAGAACGCTTAGAATATGGGATGAACGGGTGGGCCACGCTTGACACATACAAGAAAGTATATTCACATGCTATTATGCCAATGGTCAAACATTTAATTCATGTAAAAGAAAGTCGGGAAGGACAAAAGAGGCTAAGGAGAGCGAACTCTATGGTGTCGAGGATAACGGGGCAATACGTAATTACGCAAGGTTCGAAAGTATCTCCCAAGATATGTAAAGGTCAAGGACACAATGTTAGTTTAAGGTATAACTTGTTTAATGCTTACATTATTTAAATTTTACTTGTTTCTAACCCAAGACTTTTCTAGAAGAGAAATTAACGTCCATGCTCTGCACTACTGGGGCACTTAAGAATACATCGAGGACTATTAATATAACATATCTCAAAGTTCAATCAACAACGCTAAGCAGTAATTCGAAATGGGTGTTCCGTTAGAATCTGCGATGAATTTAATCGCGATGAACACCTCAATTCATACATCCCGGATTCTCAAAATAATGTAAATTAATCTAAACATAAAATACGAATGGGATGAATACAAGAATTCTTACATCGCAAATGTAAGCCGAGTTGAACCCAATTCCCCCTACCTAAAAGTCTTCGCGTGATCGCCTCCAAAGATCCTCTCCAACTTGTTCAACACCGAAGATGTCCTCATATCAGACACACCAAGAGTGGAACGAACCAAGAACTCGAACTGCTAGAGTTCAGGATGAAACGAGAATCGGAAGAGAAAATTCTTCCAATTCTCTAAGTGGAGGGGCTGCTATCTTTTGGAGGCTTGAGATTCTATGGTCAAGGGAAAACCAATCTCATGTTCCCAAATTGCTAAGCAACTCATTAAGAAATCGCTTTAACTCGTTAACTTAATTAGACCACATGAGCCTCTAATTAAATAACGAAGCTATTGCTGAGTTGTTCTATTTTAATTAACTTAATGTCAATTAAAATACTAACGAAGTCACTATCTATCAGTTTATCAAGTTATTCATCTATCTTCAATTGCTTAATTGATTAAACTGCAGTTTAACCAATCGATGTTCATCAACATATATATTTGATTAAATATATAAATATCGAGAAATACATTTCAATATACAGTCTCGCTTAATTTCATCTTATGAAATATTATTCTCAATATCATCAAAAATGAATAATAATAATTGACCAATTACTAAATTTATAACGATTAACGAAGTTAGCATCTAAGAATCGCCACATAACCCCCTTAAATTATCACGAAACCACACTAGTAATATACCATTACTTCGCGTGAACACTAAGTTCCAAGAATCACATTTAACCAACCTCGTAAACGACCGATACACAATCGTCGCAACGGCACACGTGGAATCAATTCCTTTACTGATTTCAAATTACTTACCTTCCTCTTTGACGACATTTTACACCTTTATCATATGATTCTCAAATGGTAGTTAACCACATAGCAAGCTCAAGGCCATTTAAACACCCACAACTTTCTTTTACTCGAGTACGAACTCGAATAAAGATTTACGACGTCCCCATAAACCAATCAAGACTAACCGCTGCTGACAGTTCGAGATCTTCCTTATATCAAGTGATCGATAAATCCTCTCCCAATATATCAACATCTATCGGCTATACTGGCCAAGCAAGGAATTCAACATATGTCGTTACGATCCCGCTAAGACGTTGTCATAGTCAAAGTACGTAGCTTATATAACAATTTATTAGTTATATATCAGAGGTCTAAGAATCAGTTAACCTAAAAATTCTAAACAAATATCATAGGACACGTATATACATATCTTCTATGAATTGCTTTGGCCATTCCAGCCTCCCGCTACCGATCGGAAGCCCATGGTATCATCTACCCTCAGAAGTTAACGCTGATCAATCTTGGATCACTAATCAAAAACACCATGTTAGTCATATAAACGCTTGTCGCCTCTAACTATCGATCCCACCAAGGCTCTTTCTATCCATGTTTCAGGTTTCAAGAGGTATAATCAACAATTCATGTCGCCTCTCAGAAAAACAACATAGACTAACCTGTGATTTAACTTTCACTACCCAGGATACAATACATGTATAATATATGTAACATAAACATATAGAATGCCAAAGAAAACAAATATACTTGAATATACAAGTTAATAAATATATTTGTTCATATGGCACACAAGATGGTGATCTCACCAACACTGCCACATTATGTTCTGCTTCATACCAATGGCCTCGATTTAGTGGTTCGTGTGAGCGGTCACTTAATGGGCTCTTTGTCATGTATTACCATGTATCTCTAATTAGCGATACTTTCGGGTACGCGGTTGATTTTAGCATTTCGGCTGGGTTCTTTAGCTTGAGCTACGCCTAAAGATTGCCACAAAGTAACTCAACCGGTTCTCAATGCTGTACTACACCAAGCTCACTACGAATTTCTTAATCCAACATGCTTCTTTAGCGGCCAGACATGTACTCAGATTCTGTAGTAACGGCACGCATCAAGCCAACCTCCAAGATATCAGATAAAAATATATAATTCTGCCTGCCACTGAACTGCATCGTGTAAATCTTGACTACTAACTCATCATCTCCACCATATACCTCACTCTTTTTAAAAGCATCTTTAGTTCTTCTCACTTCAAGATTTAATTTCACTGCAATCTAGTGGTTCACACCTGATTTAGCTTCGTATCTAATCGGGTTATACTTCACAGAGGTGTAATATCAGTCGAGTGATAATACGGCATACATGAGTGATCCATGAAATGCAGGCAATTTTACTTTTGTCTGTCCTCAAAGACTCAGAGCGGGACACCTGTGGCTCGGCCGAGTTGAACTTCATGTCTCACGTGGGAGATTACCCTTCTTGAATTATCATCATCTATGTTGAACGCTTGTAGTACCTTATTCATATTAAAAATCCACAAAGTCCAATCCAGTCCCCAATTTACTTGACTTTGCCTCAAGAGAGGTCATAAGCCCAAGTCCTCTACCTAAATGACAAATCCCGATCGAGTTCAAGAATCCCTCTACGTCAAGTTTCCAATGATAAAAAGATAAGTCATCAACATACGTGACTATGAATGATACGTAAGTCCCACTTACCTTCTTCTATACACAAGATTCTTCTTCGTTCTTGATGAAACCAAAAATCTTTAATTGATTCATCAAAACGTAGATTCCAACTGCGGGATGCCTGCTTAAGCCCATAAATGGACCTTTGTAACTTGCATACCTTCTTAGGTCCTTTAGATACGTAAAGCCCTGAGGTTGCACCATATACACATCCCCTCTAAATTTCCATTCAGAAGGCAGCTCTTTTACACCATTTGCCATATTTCATACCATGAAATGCAAAGAATGGCTAAGATTATCCGGATAGATTTAAGCATAGCCATGGCGAGTAGGTTTCTGGCCATAGTCCACGCCGTGAACTCGCTTTGAAACCTTCTACAAGTCTAGCTTTGAAAACATCGACGCTTCCTCGCCTTTATCATGCTTCTCTAAATACCCATTTACATTCAATAGGCGAACCCCATTTGGTAAATCCAACGCGACCAAAACTCGTTCGCACATAGAATCCATCTCGACGCATGGCTATTTGCCATCCGTCGCCATCCTCGCTATTCATTGCTTTCTTTATAAGAAGTGGGCTCGGCCACTTAACGCACGGGGCGCTTCACCATACCGGGCCTGCCTACCGACTCCCGCTGGTCAGTTCTTCCATAACTTCAGGATCAAGGACCTGATCTCTATGAAAGAAGTGTGCCAATTTTTGTGGCGCGGCCGGGGATGTCTCAGATTAGATGCACGACATTGACTTCATCAACTTGAATTTCATCAAGATGAACACCATTACTTCTAGTCCTTCTGAACAGATATTCCTTTTCAAGGAACACTCCTGTCTTAGCAATGAAGATTTTATTCTCATGCTTTAGGTAGAAGTAGTAACCAACTGTTTCCTTTGGATATCCTATGAAATAACATTTATCGGATTTGGGCGCAAGTTTATCCTTTGTTAATCTTTTAACATAAGCTTCACAATCCCAAATCCTGAGAAAACCCAACTTGGGAATCTTCCCAAACTACGCTCACGGGAGTTTTCATCGACTTGTTGGACATTTGTTTAAGGTGTTGTCGCTGGGCTTAGGAAGTCAGCATATCCCTAGAAATTAACCGTAGATCGATAGGCTCATCATGTAATTCCAACCATACCGCAGGTTCGATTCTTCGTGACACGCTTATTATGTCGCGGGCGTTTCCCGCCGGAGCGAAGTTGCGAAATACCACACTTCTAAGATTTAGTATTTAATCCTCAAGGATCAAATATTCCCCACCCTATCGACCGGAGAATCTTTATTGTCTTGTTCAATTGGTTTTGTACTTCATTTTTGAACTCCTTCAATTTCAAAGGACTCGTGAGCCAGGTCTCATCGATACACAAACCGTATCTACCGTAATCACCGCAAATGTAATGAAAGAGTTATAACCTTCTTCAGAACGCTGCTTCATCGGGCCCATATACACGGAGTGTATGATCCCCAATAAATCACTTTGCCCTTTCATTGAATTCATTGAAGGAAGATTTTGTCATTTTGCCCAAAAGGCAAGATTCACACTTATCGTGATGATTCATAATCGAACCTTCAAGTTGTCCTTAACGGGAGTTGGAGTTTCTTGATTCGGTTCTCGTTAATATGACCCAATCGCAATGCCAATGTGTATGTCCGGTTTAAGTCAATAAAGTTTATTCCATTTTAAGTTTATGTTATATGACTCAATCATCATGTCTAAAAACGAATAGTCCATTTTGAAGTGAGTAAAGCATTCAAATACTCACCCCATTCCTCGGTGATCCTAAATTCATCGGGATCTATCAAAACGAAACCCATCATTATTCAAAACAAACTGGAATAATATTCCTACAAATCGCAGTACATAGTAAACCCGAGATAAGTTCAAAACAACAAGTCTCGCGGGGTTAGTTTTAAACCGACGGATCCTACCGCAAAGTGGTCAGCAACCTTCGCGTCATTCCCTACACGTAGATCGATCTCTCCACTTTCGAGAGTTCTACTTGCCTCTAGTTCCTACAAATTGCAAAAAAATATGAGAACCACACCCGGTGTCAAGCACCCACAAAGTAGAATTAGAAGTTGTACAAACTTCAATAACATACATACCTTCAGTCAGTCAGCAGACCATTCTTCTATCATCTCAAGGAACTTCCCCGGCAGTCGACTTTCGCTGACCTAGTTCCCGCAATAATATGACATTGTCATCCCTTTATTGCTCCCCGTCTGCAAAGAACTTTGGGATTCCTCAACCCTTGGCTTTACCGGGTAAACTTCTTTCTTCTTTCTTGATTCTTCTTGTTTCGACCACCAAAACAAAAAGGAGTAGAAGTTTTAGTCTTCCCTGTATTCGTCTCGCCGTGATCATCTTATGCGCTTCATTGTAGATAACTCAAACTTGTACATAAGTCAGTTCACGACAACCGAGAATTTGTCTAACCAAGAGACTTCGGGATTTGCATCCCAAGGCGCTTAGTCGATCGACCAAGCCAATCATTTTAATGATACGAGGCTCGCTGCCTCGTCTGCCTCTGCCTGTCATTCACGAAGACGTGCACCGTATCATATCTCTCGCCTTAGCCTCGAATAATTCCTCGTTGCCGGTATATGTCATATGCTTCCACCTTTCATATTATTGAATTTGGAACTTAAGGTTCCATATCGGCCAAAGACGGTACACGTGACATCCACAACATCGATTTCAGGCTTTCAGGATCCCTTTTCCGAATACGGGTGCACTATCATTGTTTCTGAGAACCTTATCGCTCAAGACGTATTCGGCTTCTTCGAGAATAATTTAAAATTTTGAGACCACTCGTCAAGTTCGAAAGAGTCTCACTGGTGACTTTCAAGTGTCGAGCGAAGCGAGTTTTTATGAGTAGTAAGAATGTAGCCATTAAAAATTTACAAGAATAAGTAAATAAAGACAACGACCCAAGAACTATCATTAAACCAACCATCTATGTAAAACTACACCTAGGTCGTTAAAGATACCATTCAAGACAGCTGCTACCCGACTTTGCGATTCCGATAAACCGGTTAAGCATACCACCAAACCAAAAATTTAACTTAAAATCATACGCCGCTAAAATTTTAAATCAAAGGCGATATTATTATTACTTTTGTTTTATTTTACCATGCACCGTAGCACATAATCAAGCATATGTACAACATGAACAAGTAATGCACATTCAAGAGGCGATGATACGAATTCCTCGCCCCATTACATTTTCAAAACTCAAACTAACATTTCACTCTATTATTACCCCTCTGCCTTCCTCGCTTCCGGAATCTCCACCAAGCTCCAGCCTTGAATTACAATCTGGGACACTAATCCCAACTTAGACAAAGATCCAAGCTTCTCATGGGAGAAACAAGAAAAATTAAATAAAATAAAATAACATGACTCAACAGGTCATTTACAACAATACGGTACGCAGACCGGAAAAACGTGGGTCATATCAATACACCTCCATTCCATTCCATAACAATATATGTGGGCAAAAACATTAAATCAAATAAATGCACTTAATGTCACATATTAAATGAAATGAAAATAATTGTGTTCATAATTGACTAATTAATTACCCATTATATTTATAATTAATTATCAATTAATGTAAATTTTAAATTTAAAATATATTCATTAATTGATTAATGATAATTATTATAATAATTAACCTGCATCCACCGAGACGTTTCAGCTAACTACTTTTGGCACCATTTCGCCCAGATCTATCAAGAATTTTGTAAAATGATTGAGGCTCAAAAAATTCAAAAAAATTTCTGGGATTTTTCTTGAACATCACTCTCTGCGTTTATCAACATCGCCCAAAGTTGCATGACAAAACACTTCTAGTTTTTCGACAAACCCAAAACAAACCCGTAAATTCAATGAATTTTTTGAGTACTTATAAATTTCAAAAAAATTTGAAAAAAAAACCCGGTACTTAACCTCAAAGCGGTCGTTAACACACAGCTTTAATTGCAATTTTGAAATTTCTAAACCTCATTGTAAAATCAAAATGATTCTACCTCAAATTAAAAATGCAATTAATCAATTTTTAATCCCTTTCATTTCATGAAACAATTAAATAAACTTCAAATCATAAAAATCAATACACGGCTTAATGACCTTAAAAATAATAAACATATATTAGAATGGCTAGATTTTTTCAGCGACATATCACCCACTGAAACATATAAACCCAGCACCAAACCAGATCAAATATTTAAACTTAGCAGCTCCAGCTTGTTAGAATCAGATTAACTTAACAACACCCAATCTATATCCCCTTATCTCAAAACAAATTAATCTATATTAATAAAAAATAACTTATGAATTACATTTAAATTTTGCTACTAAACTTAAAGCTGAAGTTTCTAACTCAAATCTCACTAAAAAGACTATGACACCTCCAAACATCTCTCCAACTGTTTAACACTAAGATGTTCCATCATAAATGAGGGAAAACCAACCAAGAACTGAACCTGTTGTAGTTTGAGAGAAATGAGAATCCTAACAGAAAATTCTTCCCTAATCTGGGCTATGGGCTATTTATTCTTTTGAGGAAGCAGGTTTTTACATTCTATATCAAAGAAAACCAATCCTCTTAAACAATGCCCCAAATTTTACCCTTAAGCAACCTCTAAACTGGCTTAACCTTAACTTAATTAGAACGCTATGAGCCTCACTTAAATAATTTGAGTTTACGAAGGAGTTGCCCTGTATTTAACCTAACTTAACAATTAAAATATTAATCCAGTCACTGGCCTAACAGTTTACTTCCTGCTGTCTTCAATTTAATTCAATCAAGACCTGATTAAACTCTAAAGCTAAACCTAACGATGTTCAACATATATTTGACAATATATAGACACAATAACTTCAACGCAATTACTGTCATTATGGGAATCCATTAATTTGCATCTCCATAACGTCATAACTTAAATTATCAATAGAACTAACACCAAGGAATATGTCATTACGGCGTGAACACAAGTTCAAAGAATCATGATTAACTAACTTAAATGAATTTGATACACACTGGCAATTTAACTGGAATGAATGACAAGTGGGTGCCTATGGGCCAGATCGACCCCAAGACTGCCTAATTGCTTGGGAGCCAGCTCATTTTTAAACCATTGCCTCTGCTAAGCCTCGACACACAAGCGACTTGTTCCCCAGCCATTAAGCCTTTATTTTTGTGATCACATGGCCCCCTATCAAAGAATGTCTCACTGTTTCTTGGACATCAGTTTTTATAGTTTTTGCCTCTGTCCAAGTTTGGCTACATGGATATTGATCCAAATGATATTATCCCATTTGAGATATGTTCTCTGACTCTAAGCCAGATTTGAAGTATGTTTCACTTCACTCGCCTTTTTCACATATAACAAAAGAAACTCCATGTAATAAAAGAAGCCATACTGCCCAAATACATAGATTCAAACATAAATATGACATTGCTACAACCAAAAGAAACATAAATATATTAAATTGAAACTCCATGTAACAATGACGAGGGAAATATAAATATATTAATTCATAAAATATGACATCAAGTACAACCAAACTACCTATGAAAAAACACCGAATGGTAATCTTCAATTTTCTTCATAAATTATCGATTTCAACTTTCATTTTGTTACATCTTTTCGATTGTACTCTACAATGATTGTCTTCTCTCTAACGGGCACAATTGATCCTTCCATTTCCACATTCCGCAACCAAATCTCATATTTGGACACTTACAAATCGACGTCCACCATGCTTCCACGGTTATCGAGCTGCAAATCAACCCACAAGAGCACCTCACCACTTCATTGTCCATGCCTTCTTGATTTATATAACTTTCACTTTGTGACATTTTTTCAAGCATGGAAAAAAACTCTTGAGCGGAGAAGATGGATGAAAATTATGTCATTAGTATTTGTGGCTGGGTATATATAATGAAATAAATTTATTTTGGAGGGAAATAGGGTGGTTTAGTGAAGTGAGAAAGAGGTGCATTTGGCGCCAAAAAGAAAAATGAGACCATAGTAAGTCTTAAAATTACATTTTTTCCCCAAAAGTCGCCTATACTAGCCCCAAAACGTTAGTCCTTAACTAATCGTTTAAAATAGGGGACCATTTCATGTAACCCGCTACACACCTCATGTGGACCATTTCAGGTAAATGCCACTAATGGACCCAAAGCAATGCTTAACTGAACGAAGTACAACAG